>PVKU01004395.1:0-148296 GCA_004027475.1 Anoura caudifer
ACACTAATTTGAAAGAACTTAAGTGCCCTTAGGTTCATTGTAGCCTTGTTTACAACCACCAACATACGGAAGCAGCCAAAGTGCCCATCTGTAGACAAGTGGATAAAACAACTGGGGGATGTTTACACAATAGAATACTACCTCATAAAAAAAGGAAGAAAATTTTATCCTTGTGACAGCATGGATGGACCTGGAGAACATTATGCTACATGAAAAAAGCCTGGCAGAGAAAGACAAATACCATGTGATTTCACTCTTACGTGGACTCTAGTGAACAAACCGAACTAACAAGCAAAATAGAGACAGACTCATAAACAGCAGGCTGACATTTCTGGCAGGGGTGGAGGTGTTTGGAGGGTGGAGGGATTGAGCAAAAAGGAAAAAGGACTCATGAACTTCGACAACAGAGTGGTGATTATTGGGGGGGGGGCGCCGAAAGAAGGGGAACAGCAAAGGAGAAAATACAAAAAAAAAAAAAAAAGTAAATACAGGCATACATTCAGAAAGCTTCCTCTTCCCCCGCAAAAAAGACTCACAATCATACAGCGAGACCTTCGGATCACGGGGGAGGCGAAGGGAGGGGCCGTAGGAGGAAATTACCCCAGGAAATGGTAAACAGGCTGAGAAGCTGAATGCCTCCCGAGTGCAGGGAAAATAGGCCAGAAGACTTAAAATGAGAGGAGGACGGAGCCTGGCTCGCTGCCTCGCTGCCTCGCTGCCTCGAGCATGCGTGGGAGATCGGATCGGGCTGCAGCCGCCCGCGTTTCCCAAAGGACAGCATTCTGGGCGGGAGGAGAAACTCCGGGCGCCGCCTAGGATCGGGCTGGGCTGGCAGGATTGTGCTTCTTGGGTGTTCTGGGGGGGACAGGCTCAGAGGCAGAAGCCTGCCATTCTTCCAAAGCTGTGCAGCTTTTGCATCTTACGTTGTTTTAGTTTGTATACTAATCCAATAGAAACAAGATGATTAAAAACTAATGAAGGAATGGTAAGGGAACTTCTGAGTTAAAGGGTTTAACCTTGATTGATAGGCTTAAGTAATTAAAGCTGTAACGGAGTTAGAGATTTTAGCCTTAACTGATAGGCTTACCTAACTAATGCATGGGGAGAACCGTTATTCCAAAGTTGCCTAGCTTTTGGATAAAGAGTTCCTTCCTTTATCACCAAACCTTTGCCTCCGGAATTTTGTACAGACCGTGGCGGTGGGCAGCGGGACCCCACTGGCTGTTGGGTAACAAACAACAGTTCAGGAAGCTACTACTCATCGCCTTGCTGAGTGAATTATGGAAGTACATAGAAAAAAGAATCTAAAAAGTAAGTGGGGAATGCCTGAGGCAAGAACCCCTAATTTTCAAGAATTTCTTAGTTAGAGAAAATAAACCACAGTTCAAGCCTTAAATTTTTCACTGAATACTTTTCTGGGATTTTATGTTTGGCCAGCTGACAGACAGTAAGGAAATAAAACCGGAGATAGTTTATTACTTACAAAGATAATAATCATAATCACTAGTATTTTAAAATACTGTGTATGTCGAGAATTCTTTTAATTGCTTGTTATGCACGAATTCACTTAACCATCATAGCAACCTTATGAAAAAAGCATTGTTTTCTGTAGTTTACACTGAAAGGAAAGAAGCATAAAGAAGCACCATTCCTCACCCATGGTTAGATTACAGGTAAGTGTTAGAACTGGGACTTGGATGCAGATGCTCAAGGTCCTGAGGCCACCTATTTAGCCACTAAGCGCCGTGGGTCATCCATCCCTGCCTTCCTTTCCTCATGGGGAGGCTGGTGCCTGCGACCCATTGCCAGGATCCAACCGCACTTCTGCAGCCAAACTCTCCAGCCAGTTCAGAATCACCCCCCAAACTTTAGGTGTCTTGGTTCCTAGGTCTTAAATTATGTGCTGTCTGCCTCTGAGCCACTCAAAAGCACAGAGTGCTATTTGAAGTAAACGCCCTTCTGCTGTGTTGCCAGTCCATCTTCATTCCTCTGAACTCTTCGAACAACGGCTGTGACCTTGATTCTGCGTCCAGACCGCTGCATTTGCCATTTATTCCTGATGTTCTTGAGGTTTAAACACCAGTGTGCAAAGGAGGCTAACCCAGACTGTTCTTGTGAATGGCGACACCCTCTGCTGCTGTACGATGCTAGCTCCAAACCCCTTTCCACAGAGCCCAGTTCTGCCCCAACAGCGGGCCTCCTCGTAGGAGGAGCGCTTATCCCCTTGGCTCCTTTATTCTGACTGTTGTTTTCTTGGCTCAGACAAATGAGCCCAATGCCTGCTTCCTGGGAATCAAGCTACAATAGGTCTTATGATCCAAAGACCTAATGGAACAACAGCAAACAAATGATTGTATGGATACCTGTTTATTTATTATATATTTGCAATTTCACACCAGTTACAGACACATCTGTGTGATGCATAATGTTATAAAGCTACATAATATATATTTGCTTATTGTTCAATGTTTTCGTCTGGGTTTTTATGTTAGAAGGGGATAGAAAAACACCTATTTATCCTTCCTCATTAAAACAAAAAAATGCACTTCCTTAGAAAGAAACATAACCAATCACCTGTCTCTCTCAATCACCTGTCAGCTACATTAAATAGACTGTTAGCAATAATAAAAAAATTATATAAAATAATAAATAATACAATAGCACTTAGTGCTATAAAATAAACTAAGAGAGAGTACCAAACAATACAAGTTCCCATTTTAGGAGACGAGATAATTAATAGGGTTGTAATGTTATGATTGACAGTTTCCTGGTTATTTCTGTATTGATATTTAGTGCATAGTGTAGGTTGTTTTGGAAGACAAAATACATAAAGAAAAGTCCCTAAATTGTTGGTGCTAATGGCAATTCTGAGGCTTATAGTTCCTACTACAAAATCCTGTACAGAAACAGAACCTTCCAACTTTACGGCGAGGCAAATCTGCCAAAGAAGAGGATGGTCCTGGTGGTTTTGTGCATTATAAAGAAGAGGAAAGGATGATCTGCCACAAACTGTGGGCCCCCGTGGCCAGTTCTCCCTGAGACGATGGCCCCGGTGCCAGCCGTTGCTTCAGTGCCCTCCTCGTTGACATCCACGGTGGCTTGATGAAACACTTCGGACAGAAATAGGTTGTCCTCTTCTGACATTCCTAGGAAATTGGCCTGGCCCTTGACGAAGGCATCATTCATGCCCATGCTTTTGAGAATGGGTTTGAGTTCATAGTGCTCTTCTAACTTGAACTGCGGGAGGTACACCTCAACGTCATCCTCAGCCATTGTGTCCTTGCTGATCCACGTGTTGAGTTTGTCATATGTTATTTCGCGTTCCAGCTGCAAGTCCAAAAATGAAGAAAATAACCAGTGAGTGCTTAGAAAAGAAGGAAAAAAACTTCTTCTATGTGTAATGTTTAAAACCAGTGACTGCACTGTGGGTGAGACAAAAATTTAAAAGATTGGTCATCTTTTTGCAAGAAGGTAACATTATTATGTATATTTAAGGTTTTGAATGAAAGTTTCAGTTGTGCCACATTTACTGTCAACTAATTTGCACAAATTTGTAAGTAATTGCACACCGCTCCCTAAGGTGTAGACATGTTCATCACGAAAGGTAAGTTTAGCCCGGGAGTCTAAAACCCTTAAAGCTGGAATGGCTCACCGACTCCAAGCCCGTCGACACATCCCCAATTTCATCCGGAAGCAACAGGAACATGCTGACATCTCCGGCATACGGGAGTTCTAGGATCTGAGCCTTCAGGTGTTCGATGTATCCAATGGTCAGCGTCTCGTGCAAGTACATCATCTGTACAGGCTTGTGCTGAGTCTAAAGTGATTAAAGAGTAAAATACGGAAGTTAATACCAGGATGTCAGGAGATGTACAATTAGACACAAAAGAGAAGAGGTTCTGCTGTTGTGTTTAAAAATCAACAGAATGAATTGTTTGTACATAGTACTCTGGCCTTATCATTCTTTTCAATATTACACTCATTACAGACAATAATAATACCCCTAAAACATTTGCTCAGTACCTGTCATGGGCCATGAACTCTGCTAAATCTCATAGAACCCTTACAACAACCTTTTGAGTTGGATATTATTATTAACTAAGTTTCGTTGATTAAAAAATGGAGTTCATGGAACATACAGAAGGTTATAGCTAGTAAATGGGAGAGCCTACATTTGAGTCTAGGATTTAAGTACAGGGTCCACGGTTTTTCACCATTACTCATATGACCTCATAAAATTGCTGGGTGGTACTCAGTAGCTTCAAAGAGTCAACCAAGTGCCCAATATCCATAACTTATAACTAGCACATCACATAGTGGCATCAAGGAGGGGTCTCTAGTCATCATTTCTCTGTCTTGTCTGAGACCCTACAATGCATGTTGGGAAAATCTGTCTCATCCCGTACCGAGTTCACGCGGAAAGGATAAAGCCCATTTAATTTCTTCTCAAATGCAGTTTTCCATTTTCCTTTGAAGTAGACAGCATTCACCAGGACCATCCTGGTCTCTGAATCTACGGAACCTTCAGGTAACAAGTTTGGAATTTTACCTACAAATAAAAATGACATCTGTTTAGGTTTCATTTATGGCCATTCCACACAATGCTTAAAGAGAAAATTCATGTGTCTCTAAGTTAGGCACTTCGTTCTTACTTTCATTTTTGTTAATCTTCACTTTTCCTGCCTCTTTTGTGGCAGCACTGTGTCAGTAGTTTACAACAGTGGTTTAAAAATTCAGGTGGAAATGAAGAAGTGGTATAAATAGTTCAACTGCTTTCAGAGGAGCAAAAATCTTTTTAAATTCTACAGAACTTAGTTCATGTGCTTTTTTTTGTATTATCATTATGGGAGTTAAACCAAGACACAAAACTATTGCTTGAAATGGTGTTTTAATCCCAGAAGTTAAGAAAATCATTTTTTTTTTTTTTTGTCCACAGTGGACGAAGTGTCACAGTTATTTCAATACTGATATTTCCTATGTTTGAAAACAGCTGCCATCTCTCCCATACCTTACTAATGAGGTATTCAAAATCCAATTATTTGAGTACTGAACATATGTCTTCTATTAGTAGACCTCAATTAAAATACCACTCAGCTAAACAAGAATAAGGTTGCATTAACGAAGATAACTAAGGTTGAATGAATTTTAAGGGATTAAGGGCTAAGTTCAAGGATGGTTTTAAAAAAATAGATCAGAGTTTTCTAAGTGGAAAGAAGAACAGAAAACATTTCCTTGCTTTTACCTTTGGTTTGTGTCTCGACCCAGAAATTAATCTTTTTTCTGGCTCCTTCAGCACATTCTAGGAAGTCAACCTCCTGAGGTTCTGTAGAGTAATATTTCTTAGAGAGTTGCGTGTATTCCTTTAAAGCAAGAAAAATGCAGGAGGTTACATAGAAATCTACTGAACATGCCGTGGTGTAAGTGTAAATTATGGGCTTCCCGTCAAGACTGGGGGACCTGAGGTCAGGGTGGGGGTGGAAGCTGAATAGTGTGTTCAAAGAGGAGACGGTGCAGATTATAAGCACTCAGTGGACCCCTTCCCTCCTCCATGCTTTGCATTACAGACACTAAATCAGAGGGAGCTGGCTGCAGGTATTGGCTCTGGGAGTCAGTTCTGTTCCTCTTGACTTACAACCCTGCAAGTGGGGCTTTTGCAGCAGCACCGAAACGGGAAGCAGAGGGTCAGCTGCCACGACCAGGGCCTTAGGGAGCCTTCGGGAGCCCTGTGCAATTCTGACTCTCCCAGTGGGTATGAATCCTAGACAACAGCTTTGAAAGTGACCTCACTGCAGGTTCAGGACCCTGCTGTTTCAACGACAGGGGTTACTTACTTTCCTGAACTTTGCAGACTTCTCTCCAAACAGCTTATTGACACTTTCCAACGTGTAACCCTCCATGGGTGTGTTGACGGCAGAAATGAGAGTGCTGAAGCCGGAGTGGATCGTGTCCTCAGCCTGTGCCTTGAACAGAAGGGAGGAATCCTCTTTATGTGACACGGGAAGGTATTTCTCAAGCAATGGTGTTTTTTCCTATGCAACAGTACAATGCTGTTTTACTACGTACTTTTTATTTCTGGTACTTTAGAGGAGTCTCTGAGGAAACACTTTTGATGTGAATATGGTGCAAAACTAATGAGGTAATGTTTTATTTGTTTCATATTTCACCTATGGATTGGATTTGACCATGAAGTAGCCAACATCCTAGAGGAAAGTGAAGCTCCTGTTACAGACTCCTAAACTTGAAGGTCTCTAAAGACTCCTAAACTTGAAGGTCTCTAAGGAACTTTTATTGTATTAAAATGTTCCTTTACAAATGTTCTTTAAAAATTCATATAACTTTGAAAAGGACTTCTTTTATAGTTAAGGGATAGTGGAGGCAGTGGGAAACACGGGTTTTAGAAAACCACAAAAGCAACGGGGAATTCCAGTCTACAGCCTAACGTTTGTGAACACCAGACGTGGCGCTCAGCCATGGCAGAAGACAGAGCCCTGCAGATGACTGCCAGCTGTCTCCAGACACCTGGTGAATGGCCATAGATGGGCCCTCCCCACCTCCACCTCCACTAGCCCATAATTCCCTGGGTAACAGCTGGATGAAGCATCAGTGGCCCCAAGAAGGAAGCTACAGGGGATACCCTCCCATAACCTTGCTCGGGAGTGTAACTATGGGCGGTGTCACCCGGAGAAGCATGTCTATGTCCAGTTCCTATAATTTAGCTGGATGGCTGGTATTTAAGGAATGCAGTATTGAGAAAACATAATGCTAGTTGGGATAGATAGATAGATAGATAGATAGATAGATAGATAGATAGATAATAGAAAGATAGACAGCCAGCCAGAAAGATAGATAATAAGTGGACAGACAGAGGGCTATGGGAGGGATATCTAAAGGGCATTGGCCTCTTAGGAAGTCAGAGAGCCTGACTTTCTCCATTCCTCAGCTATTCGTCACCCTTCCCCTTCCCCTCTGGAAGTCTGCATTCACGCATGTGTACTCTAGGACTCTCATCTGCCATGGTTTTAGAATAAATTACACAAACCCAACCGGCGGCAGAGGGGTGCGACAGAATTTTGAGAGTCTTGGCCTAGGCGTCAGGAAGTCTGGATTCTGCTCTGGTTCTGTGCTTTCTTAGTGGTAGAACCACAGAATATTTACTTAAGGACTGTGAACCTTTGTTTTTCTTTCTGGGAATGAGGGAAGTTGTACTAGGGTCCCTCTCAGTCTAATGCTGTGACTTCCAGGCAAGAACATTCTAGAAATAAAAAACAAAACAAATATGAGTGAATAAGTCCAATACCTTCAAAATAGCATCAGGGTAAGTGACTCTCTGGATCTGCTGCATGAACTCACAACTGGTGACGTTCTCTGGGCTCACCGCGCCGACTTCCTTGACTCCAATATTGTTAAACTGAAGCACCTACAAAGGGAATTAGAGGGAATGGTTATACGTTCCTGCTAAATTACTTAGCGTATAAATTGCTGCCAGCAGGTACCTCTTAGAAGTTCCATGTCCAGCTCCCTGCCATTGTGTATGGGGTACAAGCACAGGTACTTTTTCTGTGTAATATGCAAGTGTCAGCCAACTGACATGTCCCTCACAGCAATCAGGATGAGGTATTTACATTAATCTATATACGAGTCATTAGTCTCCAGGCTCGGAGAGCTTAAAAATGCCTTCACTCACACACCCCATTAAAGTGGCAAAGCTGGCCAAACACAGATGGGGGTCTTGTCCCCAAAGCTTGTCCTTCCCCCTCCAAGCCAAAGATCTTCTCCTCTTGATTTTTAGTAGGGAATTGACTAAATTTGCTTTTGAATTTAATTTATTTTTTAAAGATTTTATTTATCCATTTCTAGATAGAGGAGAAGGGAGGGAGAAAGAGAAGGAGAGAAACATCAATGTATATTTGCCTCCCACATGGCCCCCACTGGGGACCTGGCCTGCAACCCAGGCCTGTGCCCTGACTGGGAATCGAACCTGCGACCCTTTGATTCACAGGGTTCACAGGCCAGCATTCAATCCACTGAGCCACACCAGCCAGGGCTGCTTTTGAATTTTTAAATGTGTAGATGCAGCAGAGTTACAAGAAAACATTGTAAAATCTTTGCATAGTCCCACGTGCTCTAGCCCTTTCCAGAGACAGAAAAGGTTTATTGTGCTCAGAGTGAGCCATAAGCTACTTTATTTAATTTCAGCAACCTAGAGCACTTCATTTAGCATTTGCCCTCAAAATAGATGGCTTCTGAGTGCTAGTGATTTCTTTAGATTTAAAAAATTAAGACCCTGATGTTTTCTAAAGTTTTAGTGCAGGTCACCATCTGTTTTCTTTTTGCAAAGCAAAGAAAATAAAGGGGAAGGAAGGTTGCAAAATGTTGCTGGCATCAGGGTTGAACAACTGAGTTTCGTTGCAAGTCTTGATGTTTAAACTGCCGCAGATACGGGGAGTGATGCGTCCATCCCTTTCCTCCTGCGAGGACAATGGCCAATGTTCTCTCCTTCAAAAGGGCCCATCCTTAATGGGTCCCCTTGGACCTGGGAAGGACATATATGCACTGAGGTACAATGCCCATGGGAAACCTGGAAGTAGCCAGCGGCATTTTGGTGCGACCGAAAGTACAATGCATGCTTGTAAGAAACCAGAGCGATCCAATGGTAACGTTTGTGTGCATGTGTACAGGAAAGAATTTTAATTATAGGGTGACCTTGTCTGGGTCTCTGACCTAGGAAATAACAGGATCATGTGGCTCTTCCATATATTGAATTCATGTCCTAGGAATATTGCTGTGTGCGGTTGAAGTAGTCCAGTGTCATTTCAGGACCCTGGACTCAGTGAAAGGGTCCCCAGACTGAGCTTGTGTCATTTCCTGAAAGGAGGCCAGCTGCCCACACCTTGTCCATCTTGATTTCAAAAGCTGACCATCAGGTGGGGCCTCATTTTGTTGACATGATCTCATGGGGTTGGTAACACGGGTGAGTCAACATGCGTCTCCAAGTGCATAGTCACCACGGCTCTGGGACATTCTTGTCTCTTTGTGACACCCTCTTAAAACCATTGGGAGGAATTCTCTCTGTGAACGGGGAACAAACACAGCCCGCTGGCTGAGCAACGGGAGGGCTCTGAGCTAGCAGTGAGGGCAGCTTAGGAGACCTGGGGAAGGCATTTCCCTCACAAGGCCCAGTTCCACCTGCAAAATGGCACTTGTCTTAAGACCAAAGGAGATATAAGGCATGTAAGACACTTTAAAAACCTAAACATTATATTATTGCAATGTAAGATGTGGTCACTATTCATCACTTCCAGCCCTGCGGTATGAGATACCTGATACGTTTCTGCTAGCTCCAGTTGGTGGTTTGTGATCTGGCTCTCTGACAGATTGGAATCTAAGGAACGTGTGTGGCAATGGCAGGACAGGTGACATTGCTACAGCTGGGCGGGTGATGAAGGCTGAGCTTGAGATAATCAAGATATCTCAAGCACACCCTCAGAGCGATTCTGCAGCTCAGGTCAGGAGCCATGCAGCCCTGGTGTGGAGCTTCCGCAGAAACTCACCCTGGCAATCTGGTCTGCGGTGTTGCCTCTGGCCCCCATGTAGACCATGACCATGGTGGATGAGATGCCCCATGGGGAGAAGAAGAGGTTCTGGGTGGGGCTTGTATTTGCCAGTTGCTTGAAGAAATTGATGGCAAAGATGGTGTTTGCCACATAAATGTCTTCCATTGTGTCAACCTAGAAGGAAAGTAAGGAAGAAAATTCAGCTCTAAAAGATGAGACAACATATTGGGTGATGTCAGCAGAGGCATACAGGCTGTACCCTGCCTAGGGCAGGAGTTCCCTCTCTTTTCTTCCTTCCTGGGACAACATGAAGTAGAGCAGGGACAGCCTTAGGGTCATGTGACCTGTGTAGCCACGTGGTGCAAAGCTGTGCTGTCACCATCTTGAAATTTCAATAATTTTAAAAAAGGAGTTCTACATTTTCTTTTTACATTGGGTTCTGCAAGGTATGTAGCCAAACCTGAGCTGGAGTGAACAGTTGCAGGAGGCATCGTGATATTCTATATAATAAAAATGATAATACCAGCAATAGCATAAATAGTGTGTATTGAATCCTTACTGTACAAGAGAGGCTGTTGGAAACACTTGACCTGTCCTTTTTGTCCTTACTGAAACCTACGAGGAAGGCACTGCTAACTCCTCCCGTGCAGAGGAAGAGACCGCTGCACAGAGAGGGTAAGAAGAGTGACCAGTGTCACTTGTCTAGGGGCCAGACTGGGAACTGAAGCTAGGTCAGTGGCATCCCAGGGTCATGCTTTCAGCCTCTATGCAGCCCCTGCAAACACGCACCACACACACAGGCGAATCCATACATGTTCAAACATATGCAACAGGCACACGCATTCGTGTTGGCCCCAGTTGAAATGTCCTGCCCCTGGAAGTGGCTTAGACTCATTGTTTAAGGGTTGGGATTTTCACAGCCCCACCTCCCACATCTGCCCCTTCCATATACACACGTGTGCACATCACAGCCTTGCTCCAAAAGAGCTTCTTCTTATGCTGAGAAGTTCATTTCTTGGAGTTCTGGAAAGATCCCTTCCTTTCCTGCCTCACGCTAGCAGAAGAGTCAGTGCCAGGTAGCACCACAGGACTGATCCTGGGTATGTCTGTCTCACACACGCGCGCGCGTGCACACACACACTCATCAGATCACCCATCTGAACAAAAATGGCAGACACACCACCCATGGCCAAAGGCTTCACATGCAGCCAAATGCTTGGACACACCCAGCATCCTTTGGTCCTGGCTGATGATGACCGTCCTCTCTGTATGTTATGCTTTCTTATTGGCTTACAACACACCCTAAAATTACCAGAGTATACAAATACACCAAACGACACTGACACTCGTCATTCCACAGCAAACCTTCGTGTGAAGGTGGTTTCCCAGGGCTGGGGAGGAGCTGGGGGGAGCTGGGGAGGCCCCCAGCTGAGGCACGCCCTGAGCCCTCGTCTAGGCTCACTGGGCACGGCTTCCCACAGGGCCAGCCATCACCTCTCTGCCTAATCCATGGATGTCTTATGTGAATACGTGGGTCATGAACGTTTCTTTTTAAGAAAGCGATTGCAATTTGTATCAAAATTTCTCTTTTGAAATACCACCCTATTGTATTTTATCAAGACAAAATAGTAAATTAAGTAAAACTTCTCTCTGAAACTTTCTCACATCTCATTTAATCTTCACAAGATTTCTATGAGATAGATACTGTTACCTTCATTACAAGCATAAGTTCGACCCTGATGCTCAGAGAGGTTAACTAACTTGTATAACGTCAGTGTGGATGTAACAGTGTGGGGATTCAAGCCCAGGTCTGCTTCGGAAAGCCACTCTATCCAAGGCCCCACTTTGCCCCACCTGCTGGTGTTCAACTTTACTCTGATGTGTCAGAGATTACACAAGTTACTAGTTTGAGAAATGCTAAAAAAAGAAAATAAAAAAGAGGAAGACTGCACGTCTGTAATGCTCCTAGAAGGCTTTTTAAATTAAAAAAAAAAATAGTACATTTTTCCTCTTGATTCATCACTGAGATTAGGTTAACTTGAGTGTCTCGGAAATTTGTTTCCTCTTCCTTACCGATTTAAAATTGTCTTTTTAATTAATTAGTCTTATTTGGAAAATGTTTTTTGTAAAACATCTCAGTGTTTGGGAAACAAACTGAGAATTAATAAATAAAATACTTTTTTTCGCATATTCCCATGTGAAAAAAAAATAAGAGATCAGAACCAGAAGAGTAGAGGCAGGCTTCCCTCCTAGCTTACTCTGCCCAGCAACCTGCATCGTCAGTCACGTGGGCACCAATGGGATAGAAGGGTCACGACAAGCTACCAGACAGGGCTTCTGCCAAGTTAGGGCTCCAGGTGAATTTACACAGGAAAAAAAAAAGAAGATAAGGACAAAATTAAATTGCCCCACATACATTTACTCCTTTTAAAAATAATCTAAATTTCCTTTTTAAAAATAAGATACAATTACCATATTTTCCAGACCATAAAACACACCTAGGTTTTAGAGGAGAAAAATAGGGGAAAATCTTGAAGCAAAAAAAAAAAAAATGTGGTAAAATAATGAATCAGATAAATAACATAATATTTCACCAATGTAAATGTAAACAGAACTCAACAGCAGCATTAACAGCCATTATTCCTCCCAAATGTGGGGGTGGGAAAATGTGTCTTAAAGTCCAAAACATATGGTAACTGCATTTAACATAAAAAATACCTGATGTCCATACTGCAGTTACCCAATGTCTTCAACCGGGTTGTTTTGTTTAATTCACGTAATTACTCACCCAGTAAAGCCGAGCGATCCCTGCCATGCAATGAAATGATGGAGATCACACCCCTAATTAGTTTCGAAGCCTCGAATGAATCTCAGCCTTTGATCGAAAATCTAGGGCTTTTCCTACTCACCTTCCAACTGAGCTTTAAGAAGTTTATAGCCTTAGGAATCTCATATACGGTGACGGAAGGCGGTGTGAATTTGGGTGGTGGTCACACGGTGCCGCACCCAGATCTTACATCGTAGAAATGTGCACTTGAAACCCTTATGATGCTACTAACCAATGTCACCCCACTAAACTTAATAAACGTTTTTTAAAAACGAGAAATCTCTGAAGGCATCCATATACAGTGTCTCCTGAAACGTCCGTGGCTTACATTTGAGTGGGAATCCGCCCAAGACAATGTAAAGTTGAAGTCAGACTGTAAACATTGAATAGGATGATCGCCCAGAACAGGTAGCACCTGTTTGAGTTTCTTAACAAGTCAGTTATACACCTTCACTAACCCTTACATTACGCTTGTAATTACTCTTTGCTAAGATCCTTGAGGAGAATGGGTGGGAAGCACGTGTGGGGCTGGGCTCCTTGGTGCGGGTGGCAGTTCCTGCTGCACCAGTTGACAGATGTGCCACTGAAACTTGGCCCAGGCAGCAAAGGACTCGGGAGGGGCCGCCAGGGCCCTCTCCTCCCTGGCACTCCATGGTAGATTTGAATTTGCTGTGGCCTCTAAACCAAATCTAACCAAACTGCTTGTGACTATACAGTGCAAATAGTTTGATATTGATGACAAAAATCGATGAGAACGAAGAGAAAACAACAAGTCCAAGGAAACTTTCTGTCCAGAATGACCAAATTTCTGCTCCCCACCCCTGTCTTTCTCACACACACACATGCACAAACACACACACAATGAAAAGCAGTTTCTGGTATTTGATGACTTTCACAGTGAATAATTGTCTATTATGGAGTACTAAATTATTTATTGAACTATCACTTCACTCAATGCAACAACAAGTTTGGCTGATTTTTCCCTTTCACTAAATCCACCAATTAACTAAATTCAATATGTATATTCTGGCATTGAACTGACCTAACCCAGAAAACTGCTTAATTTCTAATTATTTTAGGAAAAAACTCAGTCAACTTTTATTTTTTTAATATTTGTATTCAATGGATAGATTATTTTCCATTACTTAAAATAATAAATTTAAAATATCCTAGCTATTCCCATTAAATTCAGTGTCAAAACACTAGCTAGTAAAGAATACACACATTCTAACCTCTTCAATAAAACTGATATCAAAACTCTAATATACCAAACCATTATGGTTTAATTCAAATTAATTCAAATCTTGAGCTAAAATATATTCAGTCAAACAATTAAACAAGAAAACACCAGTAAATGTCTACTTACCCTCTAAAAATGTCATACACTTGACGTTAGTGATAACAGAACCAGACTCTACTAGTACAAGCAGTGGGGAAGGAGGAGAAGCAAGGAGGCCATGCTGCCTAGGGACAGCCACAGAAATCTCTGAAATACCTTGTCGTCGCCAAGTTGCTCTCTGACAGGAAGCACGCCCTCCGAGTGCTGCTGGGGTTCACACACGGTGATGACTGGTTTTATAAAGCTTGGCCCCTCCCACGGAGCTTTTTTTTCCCTCTCTCTTTCTAATCTGAAAGCTTTGAGTGATTCAACACTTTACTCAGAAAGGCATCACTGGAATAGAAATGCCTGTTTGCTAGGGAACCATTTAAGAAATTGGTTGGGAAAGTGATGTCACTCAGAAACTTAAGAATTTAGTAATTTCTACATGTGGCTGTTGAAATGAGCTGAGGGCTGTCCACCCCACCTGCACTGAAGGATACCAGTGAGTTCTACAACATCTCAGCTGTCTTTTTGACAGGGCTGCCCGTGGGCCTTTTTCAGTACAAAAAAGTATTGGACTCCTTTCTCTCTTTTGATTCTAGCAACCCCCAAGGGACCCTTTGGTCATTGAAAGAAAAAGAAATTCTCTACTTTAAAATCTTCCATTTTTCTCAAGCCATAACTTCCTGAATAATTCTGGATCCTAATCTCCTGTCACCAGCCACACCCAAAGCACTTTGCTTTTGACCTTGTTTAGAAGATAGATCTCATCTTACTGAACAGTGAAAATCCACAGTGTACTTCAAGTTGATATTTAACTCTGGGTAAATCATAGGTGTGTTGATTGAAAATTGTGATGTTGAAAACTTCAATAAGAAAAGGGTGAGATTTTTTCTAGACACAACCAAAGGAATTTGAGGAACAAAAATAAATAAATAATATGAATGGAAATGTAATTTGAGTCTGAAAATATTCATGCCATTAGAGCTTATTGAAAAGTGTTAGCAACACATTGTAAATACGGCTCCACTTCTCTTCCCTTTACTTTTATGTTCAGCCAATCCCCAAGGTCAGGATGAAGAGAAGTAAGCACACCAGGCTTCTTCTCAGCCAGTGTGGAGAGCTCCATGCCTGCGTGTGGAGAGCTGGGTTGACAAGCTGAGGTGTCAGTGAAGCCAGGACTGCAGAATTGAGTCCTGGGTGACCTTCTCGGCTTGGCTGTGGTCCGCAGAGCCAGGTTTATCCTTACCTTCTCTTGCTACTGTGAGTTGCTGCTCAAAAACACATGGGGTTACTTAACCCAAACCTCTCATCGTTACTAGAGGGACAATGGCAAAGGTGTGTTCCTCAGAACTTTGTCTAACCGTCAAAAGCCAAATTACAGTCATGCGCCTCTTTAATGATGAGGGTAAGATCTAAGAAATGCATCACCGGGCGATTTCATCATTGAGCAAACACCACAGAGCACACTACACAAGTCTAGAGAGTAGAGCCTGCCGCACACCTCGCCGCTGTGGCATAGGCTGCTGCTTCTGCACTACACACCTGTGCAAAAAAGCGCAGGATCAAATCGAGCAGAAGAGAAAATGCTGCAATCAGGAATCATGGGGTGTACGCGGTTGCTGCGATGTAACACAGCTACTGTTTTATGGCAGACTTATCCTTTTAAGCATAAAGAGTACATTGCAAATAACAATAAAAGTATAGTATAAGTACATAAACCAATAACATAGTCCTTTATTGTCATTATCAAGCTGTATGTATGCATGTAGGTACATAATTGTGCACTATACTTTTATATGACGGGGAGCACAGCCTATTTGCTCAGCCCAGCATCAACACAAATGTGAGAAATGTGCTTCACTACATGGCTACCATGTCAGTGGGTGATAGGAATTTTTCAGCTCCATTTATAATCCTATGGGACCACCGTCATGTATGCGGTCCATCATTGACCAAAACGTTGGTGTGTAGCGGATGGCTGTATTTGAGTGTTTAATTGCTGGAAGATCTCGGGTCACACAAAGAAAAAGAGCTGGGAAGTCCACCCTCAACAATGATCTTTCAACAATTAAGTTCCTTCATTGGATCAAAGGAAACATATAGGCAGCCTTTGACCATGTTACAAGTTTTAATACCCCTTAGATCTCGGCCAGTTCTCTGCATCAGTGAGCATTGAGTAGATGCTGTTCCTTGGTGGTCTAGGTCTCTGTCCCTTATCTACCTCAGTTCCCTGGAGGACCCCTGCTGACATTGTCTACGTGACCAGTCTGTCCAACTGTCCCTTAACCACACTTTGTCAGCAACACAGTCTACTGAGCCAATAGCAAACGTGCCTACAGCTTTGCTTTGCCCACTTTTCAGGCGCTGCTTTTTCTATCCCTTGCTTTTACTCAAGCTCTTCTTCTCAAAGGGAATGCCATCCTTTCTCCTCCCTCCTGATCCAAATCTCCTACCTCTCTGCTCTTGTGAAATCCAGCCTGGCTTCTGCAATCCTTGGTGAAATTCTGCAACATAGAACTGCCCCTCTGAGAGCTGAGCTCGCAATATGATAATGTAGTATTAATTCTAGTTGTTTTGTCTGAGTTGGGATTCTATTTCTAATGAGCGTCTACAATTGCTTCCCCTTCAGCAGCAAGAGCAGTGCTGAGCATCGATGGGTACTTACTAAAGGTTTTTTGATGAATTGAGTAAGATGTTAAAGTGCTTTAGAGAGGTTCTAGAGTGTGGCAAGCTGGATTTTGAGAGACTCCGAAAGGTTTGATTTGAAATTCCCCTCTCTTTTTTTTTATCCTCATCTGAGGACTTTTTTTTTTTATTGCTTTTCGAGAAAGGGGGAGAAAGAGAGAGGGAGAGAAACATCAATCAGTTGCCTTTCTATATGTGTCCTGACTGGGACTTGGACCTGCGATCTTTAGGTCTGTGGGATGATGCTCCAACCAACTGAACCACAGCAGGGGCTGAAATTCTCTCTCTCTCTCTCTCTCTCTCCCCTTTCTCTTCACTCTCTCACCACTTTTTAGTTGTATAACCTCACACAAATTTCTCAACCCTCCTGAGCTTTAATTTCCTAATAATGCTATATGGCTGGTACTGCTCATTGTCTACACAAAAGCCATCCATTTTTTCTAGCCTTCTTCCTGATTTTGTTTAGGTACTATTCAGAGATTTCTTGATCCTAGGAAAGGGGGACCTAGATGCTGGTCTGAGGGGGTGGCTGTGTAACCCAGTCTGGTAAATGAGATGTGGGAGACATCTGCTGGGAAATGTTTGGGCAGTTTTCCTTCCCAACAAGAGACATGCAAAGAGAAACTCCCTGTCTTACACCATACCTTCCTACCTGACACTCCGAGCATGGTCGTCTGAGGATGTGTTGCCGGGAGATGCTACAGCTCCATGGCAACAATAGAAGAAGGCGAAGGTATTTGAAGAGAAGCCAAACCAGAGCCCTGACATGAGAGAATGTCTAAGCCAAAGTGGAAACCACCCACCTCCAGCTTTTGTTCTCATTAGAGGAGATAAGAAATAATAAGTGTGCATCGTTTAGGAATTGTTAGACACTTTGGGTCCTCTGTCATTTGCAGCCAAAGGCATTCCTAAATGACACAGACTTCTGTGAAGAATAGATGAGATAATGTCTGTTAAGTGCCAGCCATATTGTCATTCATTTACTGAACGTTCCGTAGTGTTAGGTGGTATAGCAGCATGACAGTTGGTAGCCAGACGTAGGAGTTGCCATCCTGCCTAGATTAGAGAAATTGTATGAGCTCAGCATGAGATGTTTGCACACTAATCAATTAGACAGAGTTGCAAACGTCAATATATGATTAAGAGCTAAATTGGGTGGTGCCGATGGTGTATTGTATGCCCTAGAAAGGAGGGAAAAGGACTGAGAAATGTGTGGTAGGACTTCAAAAAAAGGATCAAGACAAGTGAAAGAATGAATATTGAAAGGGGAAGGCACTAAAATTATAGAGGTGGGAAGGAGAGATCACTGGGTGGCTGGCTGAGGTCTGCCTGGGGCAGAGTCGGTGTGATAAGGGAGGGGGAGGAAAGGGGCCAGACAGCATCTTACAGAGGGGCCTCTGATTCCAGCCTGAGCTAAGATCTAATCTAAAGTCTGCCTACTGCAAACTCTGGAGAAGGGAAGTGACTTGTAAAAAGTGGTGTTTTAACCATACACCAAAATAAACTCAAGATGGATAAAAGACTTAAATGTAAGTCATGACACTGTAAAAGTCCCACAGGGAAACATAGGTGGAAAATGTCAGATATCCCATGCAGCAATATCTTCGCCAATGTATCTCCAAGGGATACAAAGGAAAGAATGAACAAATGGGACGACATCAAACTAAAAAGCTTCTGTACAGCTAAAGAAAACGTCAGCAAAATGAAAAGGGAACCCACTGTGTGGGAAAACGTGTTTGCTAATGATACCTCAGACAAGGGTTTGATCTCCAAAATACAGGGTCCAGCACAAATTACACTCCTTTTTTATTACAAAATCATAAGCATGTAATTCTGTAACATAACAATATCACACTCAAGCACACAATACAACATTTTAGGTAAATATTCAAATTAAAACTATAAATTATTACATCCATATTATTACCCTACCAACCACACCCAAGCAGACCTTACTTCTGCCAAACCCTGAGTATAAGGAACCCACATGACTGAACACCAGGATGACAAACAATCCAATTAAAGAATGGGGCAAAGGACGTGAACAGACACTTCTCCAAGGAGGACGTACAAAAGGCCCAGGCTGAAAGAATGCCTGACATCATTAGCCATCAGAGAGATGCAAATTGAAACCACAATGAGATACCATGCCATCGGAATGGCCATCATAAACAATTCAACAAACAAGTGCTGGTGAGGATGTGGAGAAAAGGGAACCCTACTACGCTGTTGGTGGGAATGCAGACTGGTGCAGCCACTGTGGTAAACTGTATGGAATTTCCCCAGAAAGCTCAAAATGGAAGTGCCTTTTGATCCAGTGATTCCACTGCTGGGATTATACCCTAAGAACCCTGAAACACTAGTTCAAAAGAATCTACGTACCCCAGTGTTGATAGCAGTGCTATTTACAATGGCCAAGTGCTAGAAATAGCCTAAGTGCCCATCAGTAGATGAGTGGATCAAAAAACTGGTACGCTTATGCAATGGGATACTACACAGCAGAAAGAAAGAAGGAGCTCCTGCCTTTTGCAACAGCATGGATGGAACTACAAAATATGATGCTAAGTGAAATAAGCCAGGAGGTGAAAGACAAATACCATGTTATCTTACCTAGAAGTGGAACTAATCAACAAAATGAGCAAAATAGAACAGAGACATGGAAATAAAGAACAAACTGACAGTGACCAGAAGGGAGGGGGGAAGGGGATAATGGGGCAAAGAAGAAGTAGGGTCAAGTCAAGGAACATGTATACAAGGATACATGGTAATGGACAACAGGGTGGGGATGGACTCTGGGGATGGGGCAGGGGGATAGCAGGGGAGAGCAACCAGGAAAAAATAGGGATGACTGTAATTGAACAACAATAAAAACAAAAGTGGTGTTTTAAGAAGAAAAATCTGGAAAGTCTGGAAGAGGAGGGACCAAAGGGTAAGATATGTCTTAGGAGATCACTGCCTGTCACAGTCAGTAGGCAACTAGAGGAGAGCCCAGCTACCACAAAGGGTCCCTCACCAGGACAAAACAAGACTAGGGTCTCTCAGATGACTTGAAACCGCACATGCCACAGGGGCATGAGGACCACGTCTGCGGAAACTGAGAACAGTGAGACAGGATGTCTTCCCCCTTCCCATGTCCTGACCTTCTAGGAAAATGTGTATGAGATAATCATAAGAGGAAAAAAGGATATAAAACTATACATGCAGTATGACTCAACAATGTAAATAAAATATAAGCAGAAATATGACCTTAAGGAAATATGTCAAATATAACATATTTATCTCTGGGTGGTAACTTTATAGATATTTATCATTTTTTATTTATACGTCAAAAAATTCCGCACATTTTCCATAATAGACATGCATTACTTTTAACCTCAGAACTACATTAGCAAGGTATCTATATTGAGGTGTTTATGTTCTTCCCAAGAGCACTTAAAGGAATCATGTGTAAAGGAAAAATAATACCCCAAATAATAAAGAATGAAACTTATGGATAAGGTTCTTTCTAATATTTCTTATATTAGGTCCTAATCTGGAGGTGGCGTACAGGCACTTTTTCTGGAAAGCCTGCCAGCTGCTATGGGATCGCCCACCCAGGTGACTATTCAGCGCTGATCTCGCTGCTAGATGTGAGCACCAGTTCCGCAGCAGGTGACCCGATGACTGGGACGGGCGCTCAGCTCATCCTGCCCGCTCTGAGTGTTCACTAAATGACTTAACGTATGCGTAGCACATGGCGACATATTTCTCTTCTCCTCTTCACTTTGAATGAGCAATCGTGGTTACTTCCGTAATTACCCTGTATATGTGATTTACTGGTAGATAGGAAATATTCAAATTAGAAAAATGTATCATTTCCACATCAGGAGTAATGTCCACACTGAAATTATCCAAGTCATGACATAATTGTAGGTCAAAAGGGAATCTTGTTTTGGCATAAAATTCCATGTAATAATCTTATTTTATTAATGGCTTTCAGTTAAATATATTAAAACACTGTTTTTATAACAAAGATCTCTAATACTAATTAGCCTTAGTATTTAGGTAGCATGATTTGTTCTAGAAACTTAAGGAACTGTTGCTGTGAGCAGGACCAAATAAATGTATGTGAAGCTGGTCACCTCAGTGGTGTGAATTTGGGATCCCCTTGACTAAAGCAGCCTCCAATATATACTTCTCAAAATATCTTTATCAGAGTACAAACATCCCCTTTTATAATTAGCGATACAACTTAGTAAGTTAATGGCACTGGGAGAAGTAATGAATGTATATAAGTTCCTGCAGAGAGGGTGTTGATGGGGCGGAGGGAAGCGGTTTCAGGGTGTGTGAAGAGAGTAAGGGAAAGAATGAGAACACTTTACGCGAGAGAGAGAGAGAACTTCCCAGAACCCAGGACAACAGAAAGCAAACCTCGCCTATTTTAAGATAGTGCCCTGAGCCAGCCATGAGTGTGAGAAAGTTTGCACATGAATCCAGCTTTGTTGGGGAGTGTAGTACCTCAGTCAGCGTGTTTATCTTGTTGCCAAGTGATAACCGCAATGTAGCAGCCACAGTCGGGATCTGTGGGAACAAATATTCAGTGTTCTGTGAGTCAGCACTTGAAAAACTCAAACGCATCATGCCCAAAGCATGCACAAAGAGAAATTGCCTTTTCAGAGCGGCTCCAGAACGCACTGTGAATCAGGAGTTCACTCATCGCGCATACCAGGTGAAACTCAGGGCTTACAGTGTTATGCTTCCTTCCTGGATCTAATGATGTGATATCAGACTTGTAACCACAAGGGATGCATTATTCAACTTTGGATTATCTTTGGATTATAGGTGGATAAATGGATTATTATAGTGCTCAACGAGTCTTAGTTCAGCCACTCTCTCCTCTAGCACATTCGTAGCACGTCTCAGCCAATGCTGGATAATGCCTAACAGATGTAACACATTTCCATGTTAGCTTTTATAAAACGTATTTAGAAGGAGAACATAAAACCACATGATCTTAGGATACATTCCAAATCCAGATGTAAATGACTTCTTTTTACCCTTCCAAGGATGTCTGTATTTGTGTTTTGTCATTAGTAGATAAAAGACCAGAGACCAATCAACAGTAGTCCTTAAAATATACATGTGATTCACACACAGACACACAAAACTGGTCCCATATGAAATGACTCGGGCATCCGCTGATTTCTAGGAAGGAAATACCAAAGAAAAAATAGAGGAATGGCAAGCCAGTGATCACAGGATTGAACCAGAGAATTTATACTGCCTTCAAACCATG
This sequence comes from Anoura caudifer, assembly GCA_004027475.1. Classification (NCBI taxonomy): domain Eukaryota; kingdom Metazoa; phylum Chordata; class Mammalia; order Chiroptera; family Phyllostomidae; genus Anoura; species Anoura caudifer. The sequence continues at coordinate 21,666 of PVKU01004395.1, forward strand.
ACCATTTTATTTAGACCCATGGAACAGTGAAGAGGAAGGACAGAAAATTATTGCTCAGTTCTTTCCTCCGTTAATTAGTCAGAATCCATGGAATGCATAGACAGGAATATGGGAATGGGAATGTGATGCGTGGGTGATTGGGGAGGAGGAAAGGAGAGGAGACAAGAAAGGCACCTACCGTAGCATCTCCAGCCTCAACCTCTCCCCCAACCCGGAGACGGCCAAATCTCAAGCCTCCTAGAGGAATCCCACTTGACTGCCCACGGCTACTCCAGTTTCAACATGTCCAATGCTGGACATTACCCGTTATACCCCATCATTCCTCTAGACCTGTTTCTCCTTATCTACTTCCCATCTGTCTGCGAGCAATCCAAGCCAAAATTGTCAACATGGTGGACTCTTCTTTTTAAGCATTTTCACATCTCTCACTTAACAAATCCCACTAATTTTAGTTTTAAATTATTCGTCTCTAAAACTATTGCTCTGGCTCTGGTCTTCGTCATCTCTGGTCTGATCTCACTGTCTCTAGTGTCTTGTCCCTTAAGCCATAAGCTTGATCTAGTTACAATGTGAATCTGTCCAAGGTTTGACTCTTCTTCAAATTCTTTAACAAGTCCCATTAAACAGAGGAGGAATTGCTACCTGGGTTCACATGAGTCCAAGACCATCCGTGATCTGGCCCCTGCCTTCCTCTCCATTCACGTTAAATTCAAGACTCTAGATAAGCCTTTATCTTAATGTCTGGCACATAGTAGGTACTCAAAAGTATAAGCATTAATGATTGCTATAACTTTTATCCCCATTACTGTACTTAGAAAATTTTATTAAAATTCTATTTTTACATATCTCATTTTTTACACTTAGTATAATATGTGCTCATTAGGGATGCCTACTCAATGTTTTTTGAACCAAACTGAACACAAACCATTGTACTCCAATTCTGATGCTCCCTAGCGCTACTGAGACAACCCCAAGCCCAAAGCCAGGTTTCCCTTCTCTTCCCCATTCTCTATGAGGATAGAAAACTGTCTTTGAGGACAGGGAGCAGTGACGGTTGAGTCCCATGAACTAGATCTGAAACGAATGTTGGGATTCTGGGTCTAGGAGCTCAGGGAAGCTCGGGGGCAGGTACTGGGAGAGGACTCCATAGGCAAAGGAACAGAGAAATGGATCTTGGCTAACTGTAATAGGCAGAGAGGGGAACAGACCTATGGAAGGGAAATATCTCCTCTCTCCCAGGGCTTGGGTGAAGGCGTCATAGGAGCTGAGCTACCAGGATTTCTAAGAAGGGAGCAAGTCCCCAGCACTGAGGAAAGAGGCAAAGAGCTCAGTGAACATGGCAAGGGTCATAGCCACAAAAGGCGGGCTCACAATGGGAGAAAGCTACTTCGTTCTCCTCAATTTTCCAAGTTTTGTTTTGGATACTTGACTACAAACAAAAACAAATAAAACTTTAAACTGGGGGGAGGGGGAAACCTTTGAAGATGCTGCTAAACACTGTGTCCCAGGTAATAGATTACATAGAATGGGTAAGAATCTTGGCTTCAGGGAAAGTGATAATTTGAATGATTTATGTATTAGATATTGGAATGGACAGGCTGCTGAGATCACACTCAGACCAGAACGCCTCAGACTTCCATCAGGCCTGGACTTGTGATGGCTTCTTTTTTCCTTCTAGATACTTAATCCACCCCTTTGAAACTCTTGCTTACCTGAGACGTGAGTCAAAGGAAAGAATCTTCCCCACAATATGGTATTTCTCAGTGGTTTCTGCTCTTTTCACCCTTCCAACACTTTTTAAATCATGTTTCTTGGTGATTTCAGTATTTGTGCCTGTATGTTTGTTGCCTTAATATGAGAGTGTGGCTCCCTTTTTTTCTCCACACTGGCAGAGCGTGGTATTGCATACAGTAATTTAAGTTTTCTATAGAAGTGACTTCTCAATGTTCAATGGCTCTCCCAATCAGCTACATATTGTGTTAGTCTCATGTCTCATCAGGTGGTGCTAAGAAACCCAGAGAGATACCTAAAGGGAGAGAGAATAAATCCACACCATTTGCTCCAGGAAAGTTTCAGGCTTTCCCACAGCCATCAGGTATGTATACCACTGTGACCAGGTTTTAGAGTTACAAATATTTAACTACTCTTACTCCAGAACGAATCCCTGTTTGTCTGGACATGAGCGCACGAAGCCCACTTCAAAAAATTTTTTGGAAAACTTCATCAAGGAAGAATCTTTTGTCACCGCACTTTTCTAATTAAAAGTCATGACCCCGTAGCCTGAATTTGTGACTCATATGAAATACTGTTGCATAATTATTATAATTTTGAAGTTAGATCCCCTTTTTTCTTCTTGCATTAATGTGGAAAGTTAGGCTCATATCCTACATTTCCAAAATTCTCATTTAGTCATTTAATATATAATAATGCTCCTGAGGTCCAACAGCTCTGGATGAAATTCTAAACTCATTTTAAAGAGATTTGAAAGGAATTATGACTCTTTTTTATAATTCTAAAGAGATTTGAAAAGTCACGTGTTCTCTATAGAAAACTATTGTTATAAAGGAAATAGTTTAGGTGAGGCCTTAGGCGGAATGTCTGATCATAATAGGCACTCATTATTATTATTATCATTATTACTATTGACGTCCTGGGTAATTACCTCCATGTGAGTGTTATACCGACACCTGTCGGTGGCTGTGTGATCATGGGTAGAGCACTTAACTTCTTCGGGTTTCCCTTTCTTTACGTTGTGATAGTCCCGTGCGATCCATAAAAAATGTCAATGCATGTTATCTTATTTAGTGTTTTCAGTGACTGTCTGAGTGGGATAAGTTTGTTTCACAGCTGAAGAAACAGAAGAGCAGAGTACTCATTAACAGTAGCCCAGTGTGAATGAATGGTAAGGATTAAATTAAACCCAAGTGTTTTAGGTTAACGCTCTTTCCACTGATACTGCGTCTCAGACCCTTCCCAGCTGTGAAATGTTGGGGTTCTAGGTTGCTGCGATTGCACAAGGAGCTGTTAGGGCCCCAAGGCCAGAGACAATGTTTGATAGAGGGTACTGTGTTAAAATTTGTGAAGAGTCCTTACTTGAGATATACTAAAATATTTGTGGCTAAAACGAAGTGATGCCTAGAATATGCTTCAAAGTAATCAAAGTTGAGGAGGAAAGAGGGTGGAGGTGGGGGTGGGACAAGAGAGGGCATGGGAGATAATAATTGAAGCTAATTGATGAGTGCGTTGAGATTCATTCAACGTATCTCTCTGCCTTTATATACTCGTATATTTAAAATTTTCCATAATAAAAATCAAATAAAAATCAATCCTCTAATACAACAAAAGGCTTTTGTCAACTACTCCATGGTTCCAGTGGATCAATGGTCCACTCTCTGCAGTCTTTCCCAGACCCAAATGTTCTTACATTAGCAAAAGAGCCTGTGCAAGGCTTCCAGCTCAAGGTTATTATGGGGTGCAATTCCAGGGCATCAAGAGGGGAGGGAGATGGGAAGTGATTCAGAGGAAGAAGGGAAGCTCTCTATTACTTACTTGGCCACAGCTGGAAAACCCAGCCAGATGCTCCTTCACACAGGGACCTCAGAGAAGCTGTATGGAGATAGCACAGCTTGGAAGAGTTCTTCAAAACAAAAATGAGAGGGATTTATCTATAGGCTTATTCTAGGTTCCTGTCTCTCTCTGAGTCAGGCTTGTTCTGTGGAACATTAACTCTCAGCTTCTGGGTTGTAGTCCCCAGCCCTTCTCTGCAGCTGCTGGAAGAAATATCTAACATGGAACATGCTTTGATGTCATCCTTTCATTTAGATGTTTTCCTTAAAAGGTCACAGATACTTGTCAGCCTATTACTCCTGGTTTAGAATGGGGCACCAGTTAGCTCTCTACTTAGAAGAGAATCTGGGAGGGAGGGAGAGGAGCGCTGCTGGAGGGTGTCCTAGGTGAGGCATTACTCTGGCATAGCCCCGTATTTCTATCTTTGGATGCCCAGAGAAGCGAGTCCCTACCCCCTTCCCCCAAAGAAAATGGCAGCCAGATTTCCAACGCCCTGGGATGCACGTTTGGTTCGGAATTTAAAGTTTCACCTATTCACCCTTTTTCATTGTGACAACCTTGGTCTTACTCCATGTCTGGAGTGATGCAATCTGAGGGTGACCCTCTGTTTTACTTTCTCTAAAAAAAAACAACCTCCCATCACTTGACCTCCTTCCGGGTTCGGGGAGGGGCAGCATGCTGAATGTGTGCAACGTGGGGCAGGGTCTGAAGGCCAATCTGCCCTCCCTTGCTGTATTTTGGGTTCCATACTCCGTTCCTGAGGTCCCCGGTGCTGCCAAGCCTTCAGCCTTCCATTCTGCAGGTTCACTAAACTGATTGCCAGCCTCCCCCACTGCTCACTTTCTAGGATTCCACCTCCTTGGTTCCGCTAACTCAGTTACCACTCATAGTAACCAATCCACTTTTTAGCCTCCAAAACGTCATTGCTTTTACACTTTCTCTGATTCCTTTTATGTAAAACAACAGCAGTAGCAATAAGAGAATGCTATTGTTTTCTTGTGTGATCTTAAGAAGGACCTAAGGTATGGACTCTGTCGACTTTTAACCAGGTGTCCCCCCCCAAATTTCTCACCACAGCCTTCTGTGTTAGTTGTCCCTGTGTCCCTGTGTTAGCTGACTGACCTGGTGGCAGGAGTTTTCAATGTTGTAGAAGAGACATTTTTGCACTGTTGGGGTCAAAAATGTCCGATGCATATGAGCTCAGATGCATCTCCTCATGTATGGGTTGAGGCATGACTCCTTACTGATATGTATCTGAGTCAACTGGTTTACCTGGGATTTTCCAAACACCTTTCAAGCTTAAATTGTGGAGTCAGCTCTCAATCTCGTCTTATTTTGTATTCTGCTCTTTCCCATGTCCACACCCACCCCTTCCTCCTCAGACTCTCTCTCCCCACCCTTCCACACCCACAATGAAGTCTGTTCCAGATGAAGTAATTACGCTGCCAAGCTCAGGAATTGGGGACCCACAAGCCTGACAAGACAGAGCCCCGAGTGGGGAAGCCACAAATGCCCTGCTTCCATCGGGCAATGTTTCTCTTCCCCTGGTTTCAGCTGCTGGACCAAGGGACCTTCAGACTGAGCACTTGCCCAGCCCACCAAGTGGCAGCTCTGATATCCACTCTTATCTCTACCCGTTTCAGAGGTCGGTAAAGCATTTTTTCTAACACTCTGGAGCCAGGTTTCTTAGAAATCAATGTGCCTACAAATCTAGAGATCTTCTTTAATTTTTTTAATATTCTCACTGAAAGATATTTTTCTATTGATTTCAGAGAGAGAGAGAGAGACACCCCTAGTGATTGGCTGCCTCCCATGCATGTCCCGACCGAGAATCAAACCCACAACCTTTGAGAGTATGGGACAATGCTCCAACCAACCGAGCCACATTGGCTGAAGCTAAAGATCGTCTTAACATTCAGATTCTTCTGATGAACTAGGTCTTCAGGGAAGCCTGAGATTCCACATTTATAACACGCTTCTTGGTGATGGATCCCTATGACCACCCCACTGCCAGTAGCAGGGCTCCGAGTGCCCTTTCCTTCTTCATATCCCATCTACAGCCTCCCATACTGCTAGGTGCAGTAGCCGCTGTCCGTGTCTCACCCACATACCCATCCCCCAGCTTCCGTCTGCTTCGCTATTAATGGCGTACACTGGTACCACCCTGTGGATGCTCCGACCTTGTCTCCAGTGATGAGAGCCGGGAGTGCCCGGAAGTTCTCCACGTCCCGCAGGAGGCCATAGCCTCTGGCTGGCTCAGGTGGGAATACAAGAGCCTACCTTCTATGTCCTGGTATAGTGCAGACTGAGAAGTGCTGCCCACAAAGCTTCCCACGGGGTCAGGCTGAATCTGGGAGTTCACCTGAAACTCCACCCTCATTCAGCTTCTCCTTCCTCACCTTGACTCCCCTAGGCCCCACCTGATTCCCCTGGGACACTTCATTAAATTAATCACTTCTCCATGAATCCTAAGCTTAAGGTCTGCTGTTGAGAGAACTCAACCTAAAACAGGTGGCCCCCTCCAAAGTGATTTTACATTCTAGCCATCTAAACAGAGCAGGATTCCTCAGTGAGAGATTGCATGCTGCCGTTTCTCAGCACCCAGCACAGATCTGGGCATACAGTAAGCACTTAGTTGATTTTCTTTTGATAAAGTTAATTTGTACACATCAGGACCCCCAAGATGCAGGTGCGCCAGTAACCTGGCCCACATCACAAAGCTAAGCCTAAATGAGCTTGCACTTACAGGAAACATGGGTCAAGGGCACGGAACCTACACCCATCGCGTTCCTCCACCGAAGCTTCAGCGAGCTCACCTCACCCTTGAAAACAGGACCCGCTGGCCCTCCAAGGAAGTGCCCCACCTCCGAACCCATCTGCTTCGTATCCACTTTGCCTCCTCTGATGCTCCATACACCTCGTTCTTGCCCCAAATCCTCAGGCACAGCGCTCCACTTCTTGTGAGGCACCACCCTCCCCGATCCGTGGACTGTTTCCCCTTCAGTAAAGGACACCAGAACTGGACACTGCACGATTCTGTCATTCGACAACCTGGATGACTTATTGGGTGATTGAATCAAGTTTCACATGGATTCGACACCTCACCTGATGTTCTCTGATCCTGTGGTCATGGCAGACCCTGAGCAGCCACTATCCCCTGTATCTGCCTGGGCAGGGCTGGCCCATGCGCACCCTCCCCTCCCCTCCCAGATAATATTTGGGGATCTCTAGGAGGTATAGAAGTCTCAGCAACAAATGTTACCAAATCTGACTTCTTAACACATAGATCTGGGCTTGAGTTCTTAGCTGGCGGCACTCCAGCCTTTGCCCCTTCACCCGGCTCCGGGAAAGAACACCAGAGCGTCTAGTAATTGCCACACCAACACTGAGTGGCTGGCCCACACTCATCCCCAATAATACATCTTTCCAATCATGAGGAAAGACAGGAAGGTCACCCCACACGCAAAACCCATTTCCTGCCTCTTTGTAACGGCAGCACATCCCACAGCCGTGTCGTGTAGCAACACAGAAGGGCACGGATTCTCGCAACACTTGTGGAAGGCAGGCCCCACACACGTACATGGGGGAGGAAGCACCGTCCCTCGAAGGATGATGAATTTACACAAGATGTTTTGAAGAAAATCTTCATAAAGTATTATTTTAACGGTTCCTCCAAATTATTGCCTAGCATAACAGGAAATGGAAGAGAAGGGGGCATGTGCTGTGGTCCGTGCAGTCACAATACAAAATAACAGAACTCTGGATGCAGTTGACAATAGAAAAATGAATATAAAAGCGTGAAACAATCATTTTTGCTCCACCACCAATCTGCATCCTATTAGGGAGAGGGTGGACGCATCTTATTTTGGCTTTCGAAGGAGTGAAATCAACGACAGATGTTTGCCAAACACTCTCCCATGCCCGTGGGTGGCAGGGAGTCTCTCCGATTTATATTTTGTCTTGCTGTGTACCCTTGCAAATCTTCACCGTTTCCCTTTTTTAATGTTTTCTCATAGCCCTGGCCTGTTCTAGTTCATTTCTGATTATTTCTTCATGCATTTTTAATAGGCTGTGAAACTTGTGGAAACAAAAAACTGACTCTTTGCTTCCAATATGATTCAGCATTTCACTTATAGCAAGGAAAAAAAATGCATTCTAAGATAATCAAGAACGTGGACAGAGCTGGTGATGGTTTTTCAAATAACAAAACTTTGAAGAAACCCACACTTACTAACAGAAACAATTGCAGTTCTGACTTTTGCTGTGTTGATATGTGAAGCTGTATTATGACCCTGGCGAACAGACCAAGGCACATGGAAGTTGTTTCTCCACTACGAGTGGGTTACCACACATTGGGAAACCTTGGTGACTGCACATTATTTTTCCCTTCTAAAACCTAAAGTTGACTTTTCCTTTATTTCCCTACATGTTTCTGTCTCTGGGTCTTTCTCGATGCCCGCTCTCTGAGGCTCCACCATCAGAGAGCTCAGCGGAGCCCTACAGTTGACACCCACAGGAACGCGCGTGGCTCGTGGTGCATTTTGACCAGACAGGAGCGACCAGAAACAATCAAATAGCAATTCCGCTCTTTCCTGCCATCCTTGGAAGAACACTGAAGGGTGTCTAGTCGGGCACCTGTAGCACCCCCTGTAAATCTCTGTGCACTCTCTCCCAAATCTCTCAGCACCAGCACTGCCCACCCCGCATCGGCTCTTGTGCTTGCCTCCCTCTTCCGCCTGCACTCTCTTACTCTCCACTTGCACACTCCCTCCTTCATCCAGGACCCCTCGCTTTACAACAATTCATCCTGCTTCATTCCTTCTTTCCTCGTGTCAGTTACTTTACCCTCCCGCTTCTTTCCATTTCCTCCATTTCCTCTTTGTTCTGTGCCTTACTCAGCTTCTTCTGCCTGCAAGCTGGGCCAGGCAACAGGGAACCTCCCTCCTTACCCGAAGCAACAAGAATTGAGGGAGGTGAGGGTGGGGAGATTGTCAACATCATTTACTAGTAATTCATTCATTTAACTCTGCATTTATTTCAAGAAATTATTTAAATCCAGTTTTAAATGAGGATTTACATTGTGTTAACTAAAAAGTTTTATGTTACAGTCGTAAAGCAGGGCAGCTCGCTCTGTTCCCTACCCCACCGCACCCACTTACTCCAAGTTGCTCAGACACGTTTGTGCTTTCCTGGCTCGCAGTTTCTGGTTTCAGATTCCAGTCTTCATCATTGCCTTTGGCCTCCTTTGGCTTTGGAAATTTCTTAATTGCTCTGTCTCTTTTTTTTTCTGATAAAGACATTCCCATCTAACTTTTAGTTCTTCTTGCTCCATGTTCTTGCTATGAGTCTTTCCTGGGAGGGGAACTTCCCCAAACCCCTCATCACACACATAGGATTCCTTCATCCCAAAATCAAGCAGGTGGTGCGGGACATATCTGTCTTCCTCCCTAGGCTACGGTTTTACATTAAATCATATTTGTCTTTGCTTTGAGTGAAGCAGGCCTTTAGTGAATGCTGGGTGAATTTAAGTCAAATGAATTGTTTTTCATGGTCACCAACCAGTTCCCCCGCTACCCAACGCCAGACTCCTCATCCTCAGCATGCCTACTCCGACACCTTCTCTGAGACCCCTCCTGGCACCAACTCATCTCTTCCTTCCTTTTCCCCCATCCCACAGCCCTCCTCCATCAAGGTTAAGTCAATTACCACCTCATTTGTCCTCACCTGTTTTGTACTTACATACACAGTATTTTCTTGAAAGGAAGAAGCACAGGTTTTGACTTGATTAATAATGATAATAGCAACAACATAGTGAAAATAGGTTTAAATACAGCACCTGCTTCATAGGGTTTTGTGAAGATTAAATAAAACAATGCAGACAAAGTCCTGAGAACACTGTGGAGTGGTAGTACTCAATAAATATTAGCTTCTGAAAATAAAAATATTAACTTCATGTAAAAAGAAGCCCACCAACTGTAAGTTCACCAATTGTAAGATGGGACCTCATTTTAGCAGCATTAAATATACATTTATCATTTTCTTGATTTGACAGAAAATCCTCAGCATCTTTTCATGTGTTTATTGGCCATTAGTACGTTTCCTTTTGTGAAGTGTCTGCTTGAATGTTTTGCTTATTTTAAAAAAATTAAATCTTTGTCTTTGAGTTCATTATTATTTTGAGTACAAGTCCTTTATCTGATAGATGTGTACAAGTATTTGTTCCCAATCTGCAACTTGCCATTTTGTTTCTTAACGGCTTCTTTCAAAGAACAAATGTTTCAACATTGATAAAATCCAATTATCTTTTTTGCATTTGTCATCTATTTACTTGGTATTTTAAGAAAGCATTGCCCACAGTAAGGTCCCAAAAATTTTCTCCTGTGTTTCCTTCTCAAAGTTTTGACTCTGACATTCAACTCCGATCAAGATGCAGTGGGCCTGCACGAGGAAACCCTCCTCGCAGGAAGAAGGAGCACATGGTGATTCACATGGACTCTCAAAGCCATTAGACTGAGTAAAAGAAGCCAGACACAAAAGAGAGTGCGATGCTGTATCATCCCATTTACAAAAATTCTAGAAAATGCACACTCATGTGCAGGGACAGATGGCAGATCAGTGGTTGTCCTGGGATGGGGCTGAAGGCAGAGCGGATTGCAAAAGGGAGTTTTAAAGGAAATGTTGGTTTTTGATTGTGCTGGTGTGTATACAACCATCAAATTGACCAAATGGATTATTTTCTTTTGAAGATTTTATTTATTTATTTTTACACAGAGAGAAAGGGAAGGAGAGAGGGAGGGAAATAGCAATGTGTGGTTGCCTCTCATGTGCCCCCTACTGGGTACCTGGCCTGCAACCCAGGCATGTACCCTTACTGGGAATCGAACCGGTGACCCTTTGGTTCACAGGCCAACACTCAATCCACTGAGCCATACCAGCCAGGGCCCAAATGGTTTATTGTAAGGGACTGGTTTGTTTTAGTCTGGCAAATGTGACTCAGCTCTGTATGGAAAATCTACAGAAGCAAGGTGGTGGGCAGGAGCCAGACCTTCAAACCGAGTTTTCCTGTGAGAATCAGGCCTAGAAAATGCATACAGACTGTTATGGCTTGCTCTTGCTAAAACTCCATCACCCTGGTCTAAAACAACAAATGTATATTGTCTATCTTCAAGGTAATTTCCAAAGCCTGTGTGAATCTTCCCAAGGACAGAGCCAATCAGCTCACTGCCATTGCCCTCTGCATGTTATTTTCATTTCTTTGATTGTACCTTAAAAGTAGACAATACTATTTTATGTAACAGATAATAAATCCTTCGCTGATGTAACACCCAAGAGAAACAGTAAAGCCTGTCTAGACAAGGGTCGGGGCGCTCTCCTCCTGAGAGAGTGGCCGAGGCACTCAGAGGTGCTCTCCCCTTGAGAGAGTGGACATGCCGGTCCCTTTTTCCCCACAGGGTTGCTGTCTCCTGTGCATTTGTTCTTCTCTCCAGCGACAACAGCTTATTACACATAACATGTCAATAAAGCTTTTAAAAATGTATACATTTGAGATGAAGAAGGTACGAAGTTGTGCTCAAGCCAGTTGGTTCAAAATTAAGACCCCACACTGACACCACGCCAACCCCAGCATTTGTCCAACTGCCCCGATACCACCTTGACTCTCTGCAGCTGGTGCTGGCTCTGCCATTGGCTCTGGGCGGCTGGCGTGCAATGCCAGTCCTCTCGTGTCAGGCTTATTCCAGAAAAACAATTTAGGGAGCTGGTCAATGCACTGGCTCATCCTCATGTTGTGAAGTAACCTTAAGATTTATGGGGAAAATCTATGTGTGTGTATTTAATTTGCATCAAACAAAAACTGATCCGATGTAGTATAAGAGCCACCTCTTCCCCAGACATATTCCTCTGAGTGAGGAGGGTGACAGCTAACATTTTGTGGGAGAACACTCTAGTGAAATCTAAAAGGGCCCTTAAATTAGGGACCCCTGGTTTCATAAGATTTTAAGTTGAAGCACTTTGGAAAAACCAAACACACTTAGCTATTCAGGTTCTTTTTGGCCAGAAGTAAATGCTGGAAAAATGTAATCAAAGGCAATTATTTATTGAGGGTCTACCATGTGCCTGGGACCGCACCAAGTACATTATATACGCCATCAAATAAATCCTTACAACAGCTCTCTGAAGCTGGTACTAGTTTCTCTGCTTTCGGTGGGGGAAAGGCAGAGAATTAGAAGGCAAATTAAGTCTCCCAATTCCCCTGGCTTCAAGTCCTGGTCTTGCTGCCTTCAAAACTTAACTGATTATCCCTGCGAGATATTACATTTTCATTTTAACAAGGCTTCTCGGGCCTTAACCCAGAAGTACAGTTCATTACTATAAGCAATTTGCAGCCATGGCTGAAGTTTTTGGCCAGAGGGGTTTAAGGGCTCCTCACATCACACCCCAGGAAAACAGAGTCATTGGAAATGTTATTTAATGACTTCACAGCAGGCCTTGATGACAAGCTGTTTGAATCCATGATGGCAAGAATCTAAGGGGAAAACTTTGGGTAATGTAGAACATTCAGGGTATAACAAATCCAAAAATACAAAATTTAATAAGGATTAATTTTTTAAAAGCCCTGCAGAGCCTTGCAAGAGTGACTAAGAGGGGGAATTCAAGCATCTGAATATGGGGCAATATTTTGGACGCTGAGTCTGTGACCCCCATCCCCTCCCGGCAGGAGACTGCCGTCCCAGACTAGAAAGGGGGTTCCATTCAGGCTATGTGGAAGGAACAGGAAAAGAGTATTTCAGAGCAAAATCCTCTATGATTCCCATCTTGATGATGAAACAATACATTCGAGGCATGCTGATTTTCTACAGTTCGATTTCTTTTAACCTTATTCTATTCGAAAACTGCATAGCAATTTTTAACACTGCACAGTCACGAATTCTACAGTCCTGGGAATGCTGGGAAACACCATTGAATGAACCAAACTGAAAAATTCTAGTAATGAATCATTTTTGTTATCAGAAAGTTAGACATTTATGTTTACAAGGTATTTATAAAAGCATTCCTCTCTACTACACTCTAGATAGAACGTTGGTTCTCAACCCAGGGGGGGTTTGACTCCCAGGGGGCGCCAACAATGCCTGACAAATTTTTGAGGGTCACATCTTGGGAGGAAGTGGTGCTATTCATACCCAGTGGTTAGAGGCAACAAATATTGCTGTATATCAGTATATCTATACACCTTTAAAAAAAAAAGATTTTACTTATTTTTAGAGAAAGGAGAAGGGACAGAGAAACAGAAGGAGAGAAACGATGTGTGAGAGAACTTTTGATGCACAGGATAGCCCACCACAGCAAAGAATCATCTGGCACAAAACCTCACACGTTATGTTGAGAAAACCTCGCGCAGAGCAGGGGAGCCCGTTGTGGATAATCATTTGAAAACTGCAAGTACAACAAAGAAAACAAACACTAGGGGGCAGTAAGAACTCGGGAAATGTCACTTCCTCGGCCCAATCTTCCACCTGGTAAAGAGAGTTCCACATTATTTCTAAAACTTTGTGGCATGTGTTATAGGAAGTGAGAAACTACGGTTTGGAAACCAGGTCTTTCTGCTGCGGAAGAAGTGTTCTACAAATAGAAAATGGAGCGAAATGAGGAAGAACCTTGCAAGGTTCAGTGTGACTTGCAGATATCAGTGTAAAAACGGAAACGCACATTACAAGGCAGAATTCTGATGTTCACCCAAATTGGGGTTCCCTTGCTATTTCATTCATTTTTCTCAAAGAGGCCTCCTCTGAGAATTCACTAAGAGAAGATCCCCCCTTTGGCTTCCCTGCTAACTAACACACCACATTTTTCCTTCCCCGTGCTCATCCAAGTGGGTCATTGTATACACACTCCCGTGTTTGCTGTTTAAATGTTTATGAGCTCCACGAGGGCAGCAGGGGCTGTTTTGTTCTCAGGACGCATCCAGTGCCCGGCGCTGTGCCCAACACCCGATACGTGTAGACAAGCAACTGTTGGCAGAATCACTGGTGAGGCGGCTTAGACGGCCCCTGGTGCGCCAGAGCAGAGGACCCGTGTTGGAAGAAGGCATGGGCGCAGTGTTGACGGGGGTCTCGAGCCCCCACATCCAGGCATCTATAGCCACTGGAAGGAGGTGAACCTGCTAAAATTCAGAGATAGACCTCCCAAGATAAGCACTTAAGCCCTGGCCAGTGTGGCTGAGTTGGTTGGTCAACCTCCTGCAAAACAAAGAGTCAAAGGTTCGATTCCCTGGCAGGCACATGTCTGGGTTGAGAGTTCAGTCCCTGCTTGGAGCACAGAGGCGACCGGTCCATGTTTCTCTCTCCCTCCCTTCCCCTCTGTTTAAAAATAAATAAACAAAATCTTTTTTAAAAGATGAAGACTTAATAATATAATTCCGTATGATTTTATTCAACATTAAAATTTCTCCCTCTGCCTCCTGTTCCCCCCGGGAAATCATGGAAATTTGCATTTGTTCATTGTTCCTTGGTCAGGCTGTCCTGGAACCTGCATGCATTTACACTAATGTGGGTTTGCTAGCTTAAGCTCTTTGCTCCATGAATGTGTGGCATGCAATATTTAACTCATGCAAACTCTTAGAAAACATGCATCCATTCATTAAAATTGAACAATTGTGTCTTTTTTGCAATTGGTGAAAAAATATTGTATTTTATTCTGTATTCATATTTCCATCCATCATCCTACAGATGGGTGTTTTCTAATGATCTGGTACCTTTGAAGATTCCTTGGGCGCAAGTTCACTGAAGAATTCCCTCAGGAATGCATTTTTTAAAAGATTTTATTTATTTATTTTTAGAAAGGGAAAGAGAAAGAGAGGGAGAGAAACATCAGTGCCAGAGAGAAACATGGATAGGTTGCCTCTCATACATGCCCCAACTGAGGACCAAACCCACAACCCAGGCATGTGCCGTGACTGGGAATTGAACTGGTGGAGTGATGACCAATCATTTCGCTTTGCGGAATGATGACCAATGAACTGAGCCACACCAGTCAGCCTAGGAAGGCATTTTTATGGTCCAAAATGCCTGTTCATTCTCTGAGCCTGAGACTATATTTTTTTAAAAACTTGTTTCATTTCTATATCTAGCATTTTCCAGCTTATGAAGTACAGAAAACTTATAGTTTTAATGCATAGAACTGCTGTGATAAACAGAAGGGAAGTCATTTAACAGCACACAGAATTTTTGTCTTGTTTGTCTTCCACATGAAAAGGAAAGGATGCGCATCCTGGCACCGCAAGTCCACTCTCTTATTCTCCCCCGGGGGCTCTGGCAGTAAGTAGGTCGTGGAGTGAGATCAGCCTCATGCAGAGCTGTCCCTCTTCTCCCCAGCTCTCTTGTCTTGCCCGACCGAGTGTGTTGACTGAACAGCTCTGCCCACTTCATGCCACTAGATGATAAATATTTGAAAGGTATGATTAAAAATGGGACTAAAACACCTAGGGCCTGAATAAAGCAGGTACTTGAAATTCTCTCTCTCTCTCTCCCTTCCCAATCCCTATATTTTCTAAAAATTGTATGTAAGCTGAAACTGAAACAAATGTTTACACTGAGAAAGCCTGTGGCCTCTGTGGATGTGGAAGGGGCCATCAGTGTTACAAGGGCACAGATGGCCATGGTGTGGTCTTAATGGAAAAGTGTTTTGAGAAAAAAAATTTAAGAAAAAGACTTGACTGTGTTTTCTCCACTCCTTCTTGATTTTACACCTGAGTAGCCCCACCCAACTTCCTAACTAGCCTACTAAAATATATAACTATGTATATTGCCCTGGCTGGTGTAGCTCAGTGGATTGAGTGCGGGCCTGTGAACCAAAGGGTCGAGGTTCGATTCCCAGTCAGGGCATATGCCTGGGTTGCAGGCCAGTTCCTGGCAAAGGACTCACGAGAGGCAACCATACATTGATATTTCTCTCCCTCTCTCTCTCTCTCTCCTTCCCTTCCCCTCTAAAGATAAATAAATAAAATGTTTAAAAAAATAAAAATAATAAAATATATAACTATATATAATTTATGTCTTAAGTAATTTTGTAATATGTTACAATAATGTATAACAATATAACAAGGCTGAGTATATGGAGTCATATTTATACATTCCACTAGAGCTGGTTGCAGAAGAAAGCTATGCAAAAAATAAATTCTCTGACTTATCTCTAAAATCTGTGTACGGGGAGGGGGATAACAGGGGAAAGAAGGGGAAGGGTCATCAAGGAACTGGTGTAAAGGACCCACGGACAAAGCCGACTGCGGGGAGGATCGAATGTGGGAGGCTGGGGTGGGCAGGGCAGGGGACAGTCATGGAAGAAGAATGAGGCCAACTGTAACTGAACAACAATAAAACAACTTTTAACAAAATAAAATAATCTGTATACAAAAGGAGATAGTAATATAGTTTTAAATGTCTTTCCTCACTTTTATTAACTCGTACTTTATTAACTCCCGCTGAGTTATAACACAACGAAGAGAACGCCAGAACTTAGACATCCCTGGCCAGCTCAGAAACTGTACTCCAGCCTGGGTTGTTTCTTTAAAGAGAAAGTGCCGCGTGTCCCAGAAAAGAAGATGCAGACCACTCCAGGAAGGTTTTCCAGCTCCTTGGAGAGCTGCGAAAATTCAAGGCATTTGCCTCATTTTAACCTTCTTATTTTACTTCTCCTGTGTTTCTTCCCAGATCAAAAGCACGGCCCAATTTTAGAAATAACCAGCGCCAGCCTCAGACCTAAGCAAATCATGACCCAGATAAAAGTATTAATTAGAACTGGAAGCAAATAAATAGCATTCCTTCTATTTTTATTTTAATCATTATCGTGATTGCTCACTCTCACAGTTTTATTGCCCATAGTAAAGTTTCTCATCAAGATGATGGTCACGGGCTGTTAAAATTCCGCCGATCCGTCATCACAGGGGTGGAGGGTGAGGGGGGCGATGCAATGCGAGATTGTGTAACTAGGTTTTATGATTCTTTGTCTTAGCCACAGTTCCTAAGTAGAATGCTTGTTTCCAAACAGCAACTTGTGAAACCATTTAAAGTTTATTTCTCGGACAATATTGTTCTTCACAAAGAAATAAGTGACTATCTGTTCTGAAGTTTTCACTACTGCCACAACCTCAGCTGTAAGCGTTCATTCCTCATCCTCCCACCATCTGGGTGTCTGGTCCAAGACAGTGCCAGGTGAAGCTTATTTTAAGTGTTCCACTTACTGATAATGATTTGTTATTTGGGTGGATCTCTCCCTTCATTCCTTGTCCTCAATTTGTAATGTCAAGATCAAAGAGATTAATTCATAAAATACTGTGTTTCAAATTTTATCTTCCTTTGTATGCTGCATTTTTCTTAAATGAGAGACACAACAAAGCAGCATCTATTGGCTAGAACGGAGCTGCACACCCACAGCCCTCGGGCACTCCGCCCCGGAAGGACGGCTGGGAGGGAGGTGAGGCTTCCTTGAGCAACCAAGGCTCCTCGTTGCTCTGTCGAAGGTGGAGGAGACATTTTGGGTGGTGCCACGTTCCCTGTCGATCCCCAAACTAGTGGTGGCTGATTTCTCTGAGACTGTCATTGATTTGTGAATAAATCCAAATGTAACTATATACTAATGAACCAAGTAAGGGGTCTACAAGATGAGGCATGTACAGGTGTGATTGTTGATGACTAGAAAAGAGATATTTTGAACAGTACAAAATAAGGATTTTGAACCTATCATTCATGCAAATATAGGGCGGGGCAGAAGTAGGCTTGCAGTTGTGTTATTATTTATTAATTATTGTATTTTCCATACGAACAACTGTAAACCTACTTTGGCCCCACCCTGTACGTGACTCCACAGTCAGTTTTGCCTGTCCATGTGTATTCCACCCAAGTTCCAGGCTCTTTTGAAACATATGTTCTTTATTTGGACTAAAGGCATTTCCCTAATCCATGCTATCTACCAGAGCCATTGTTAATTAGTTTTTTTAAGTATTTATCTGTTGTAATAACTATGTGTGTTGTCAGATGAGTCCTGGAAATATTAGGGGGAGCACTGTGTAAAGTTATGTAGCTGTCTAACCACTATGCTGGACACCTGAAACTAATACAAAATAATACTGAATGCAAGAAATGCATTTATACAGTCTCCATGAAGCACAATTTGGTGATGTGTATCAAAATTACAAGTGTGCATAAAATGTACCCACCAGATATGATTTGCATTTTATGGCTTAGTTATACTAATCTAGAATGAGAGAAGCTGTAACATGCATTGTGAAATGAATAGAGCCAAGTGGAAAATGTCAAAATTTGTTTTAAAGGGAAAGAGAAGGAGAGAACTGAGCAAATTTGATTATATGTGGTTTACATGCCTCTGGAAAGATACATAAACTCACAGCATCAGTTGCTTTTAGGGACTGAGGTGCTGGGGGTTTGGTGAGAAGGAGGTTTTTCACTATATATTCTTTTGTACTTTTTGAGTAAGAGTCATATAAATGTAATATTTACTCAAAAATAAATATTTTAAAAATAAAACAAAAAAGATTTATCTTCAAAAATCAGTGTTTGTTAGGGGTCATTTCTACATGGTGTTTATATAGATTTCTAAATTTTCTATATTTTTTAATGATTGTGTTTTGGATATATTTCCTTTTATACAGATTTTCTCTCTCTCTCTCTCTCTCTCTCTCTCTCTCTCTCTCTCTCTCTCTCTCTCTCTCTCTCTTTGTCTCTGTTTTGTTTTGATTTGTCTGCATTGCACAGGTGGAATTCACAGAATTCTATTGACAATTCCTGTCTTTGGGTGTTAAGAAATTTAGAGTATTCATGGGTGGTGCTTGGTTTACATGACTCTTGGCATGTCCTATATGCACCACTCTTTTCCGCACCTGTTTTCAGGAAACAGAAATTGCAATGTAATTCTGATGGCAATGTAATTCTGTGTTTCACTGTAGCAAGCGTATCCTATGCTGTTTAAAACACAACGAATGATTCAAAGATGCTGAACTACTTATTCAGCAATGATTTTATCATTAAAGTGAAGCTCTCATCCATTACAGTGGAAAGAAAAATGTTTGATTCTTACAATGGCATCATTTAGTATTATTAAGCAAGATTTCAGTTCGTTTTTAGGGGAGGTAAGCCTATAAGGAAACAATTAGTATTCCAGTGGACCCAGTAAATTTTCTCTTTCCCCAAAGGAGAAGCAGAGAACAAACACAGCTAAGACAATAAAAAGGAAGAGCAGAGAAGGGCAGAAGCGTGGTTTGGGAGGCAGAGCCAGGAAATGGGTGCTCTGAGCGGTGACGTGACTCCTTGAGGGGAGAAGGCAGAGGAGCGTGAGGAAGAAGACAATACAGGTCGATAAAGATGAAATCAAGCGCCCACATCATCTAACTAATATTGAAATGCAAGTCTAGGGGAAAAGTTGCAATGGTCTGAATTTGAGAAGAGAAATCAGGACTACTGAGGGCACAGGGCGCCTGATCAAGTAACTGTTGACATAACCCAATGTACAGGCTCCGAAAGCAGAATCCATGGATTCATTCCAGGACAAATCCAGGCATTTAGTAATTCATGTATGGGGAAAAAAAATGCTAAAATGACTTAAGCATCTCTGTTTTGAACCAATCACATTTTTTAAATTAGCAGAAGCCAAGGCAGCCCGTGAAAAATCATGCCCAATTGAGCTTCATGATCCTACTTGTTGGGAAGAGCAGGCTACCATTCCATGACCAAGGGCTCCCTTGGGGCAGAGCGGGCAGCCATGCCCACCAGAAACATGTCCCTGGCGAGCAAAGCTTTGGGAAAGAGAGCTGTCTGTTTTGTTTACTTCAGTGAGGCACTGGTTTAGAACGCAGCCCGCGAGCATTGCGTTTGAACTACATTTGACTCTTAGAATTTTATTTTTGCAGAAAAGTTCCCCAAACTACATGAGCCCCATTTTCTCCAGTTAATTTTCTTTTTTCTTTTCCTTCCTTCCTTCCTTCCTTCCTTCCTTCCTTCCTTCCTTCCTTCCTTCCTTCCTTCCTTTCTTTCTTTTTCTTTCTTTCTTTTTCTTTTTCTTTTCTTTTTTCTTTTTTTTTTTAGCTGAGCAGGGGGCATGAATGTAACAGCTTAATAAGAAGAAAAATTCCCAGCACTAAAATGAAGCAAAATTTAAAGCTGAAATGTTTCAGTCTATGGACTACTTGTCCTTGCCTTTCAACTTTCTTTGACGCCCTTGGCCTGACCAGCCGTAACCGGCTGCCCCGGCAGTACTGCATTTGGAAGCCAGCGACTTGGAGGCCAGCGTAGGTAATGGGAGGCATTTGCAACCAGTTCTGGGACTGTGTCACTTGGGTGGACCCTGCCAGTTGCCTAGCACAGGGCACGCAGAGTGACTCAGTGCAAAGTCCTCCAGGCAACCGGCAAACGTTTACTAGCACCATTTTACCAATACGTTATCGGTAGTCATGCATCACAGCGTTTTTGTTCAGTTCTAACTATAACTGCTGCATCCAACACAAAGTTATTAAAAATCTAAATTCTGAGATAGTGGAGCTTGAGAAACCGTCTCATTGCAACAAACCAGGATTGTTGGAACGATTCGCCTGCTAGAGGTTTCCGAACACATGTGTTAAGAAAAGTGGTTAATACTAGATTTATTGGATCAGTTCGTTCCAAGTTGAATGTTAAAAAAACAAATGTTTAAGTTTTCACATGAGCAAAGGTATTGAATTAGTTGTGAAGCGGAGTGTGTCCCAAACTCAAAGGGAGAGTTAGGGTTCAAATTTCACATATCTGGGGAAAATACTCAAAACTGTTTCTCTGAATCATTGCCACCAGATAAAAATGAAAATGCAGAATGATTGCAAAATTACACCCCAGGGAATATAATTGGCAGTAAACAAGCCCACAGACAACGTGAAGGAGTAAAACTCCTCCCACAAGAGAAAGCAGAGAGGAAGAAAGGAGGAGGCCCAACAAAAGAAGGGATGCCCCCCAAGAGGGGTCTCAGGGCCCCTTTGCCGTGTCCGTAAACAGCGGTACATTTTGGCAGCAGGTGATCATAACGTTAACAATTATCCAGCATTGTCTTTGGTGTTAACTTCTGAACCTCCCAGCAGCCTCAGGAAGGGGGCAGGATGGGAATGTCCATTCTGCAGAGGGGGGCCTGAGCCCTGAGACGCGCGTGCCTCGCCCAAGCTTGTCAGCAACCGAGGGCACAAAGTCAGGTACTCAGCTGAGATCTCCTGACGCCGCATCCAGAGGGACTGAGACGATGACCCCCCAGGAGGCCAGGAGTTAGAAAGGGCTTGGTGATCAGAAAGCGGAAATTTAGAAGTAGGGAGGGGCACACACGAAAGAGCAAAAAATAAAACACATTTTCCTATGAAATAAGCGCAAGTATGAACTTTGTGAACCTGAAAAACCCTGCCAGTGTAATTTCTAACCTGTGCTCGCTCCTCGGTGAGACAAAAGAGAAAAGCAACTCCCTGCTTTCTCCTCGCTTGTCTTCTACCTGGAAGTCCCAGCTCTCGTGGCTAAGAGTTCGGGTCTTGTACCAGACTCGCTGGGTTTGAAAATCCAATCCATCACTTGTGTGTCAAAGAACTGAATCTAAGTCTCCCTTTCCCATCTTTAATATGGAAAAAACAAACGGTAAGTCCTGGTTTGGGGGGGTTGTGAAAATTAAAGTAGGCCATCAGCGTGAGTGCCTAGTACATGCCTCACCCCCAGGGAAGGTTAGCTCCTCTCACTAAGCACCTTTAGTTCAGGTGCTTAAAGGAACTGCTAAATAACACAGTTCCTTTGGAAAAGGGCATTCTGAGGTTTAGGAACCTTTAAATGAGGTTGTGAGCAAGTTGAAGGTGACTTAAGAAAGAAGTGGTGTTGACCCTAATTTGGCAGTAAGTACAATTAATGGCGTGCCGTGATGTCTTTAACCAACGCAAACCAAACCAAGGACAGCTATTCTCTGTGAGATGGTGGAAAGGTGAAAACATTGCTGAGAAGCATGGCTTACCTCTTTTACTTGCACCTGTCCTGTTTTCTACAAGTGGAAGTCAGCTAATTTGAGGAATCACAGAGTCATTTGTATATACATTCGCTCTCTTGCTTACGGGGTGAAAATTCTGCCATGGAAAAGAATAGTCTCCTTGGGAAGGATAAGGAAGAGGAAAGGATGAGCCACCTCAAGGATCTGAGGGTTTCTCACTCAGCTCATGCAGTTGGTAGGGGCTAATTCTGAGTCACCCTGGATAATCTCCAGCTCGGCCTATGGATTATCTCGGAGAACACAAGGCTAGTTCAGCAGTTATGCCGACAAGGTAGCCCTGGGTGGTCAAAGACATCAGTCATTCCCAAAGGCGCCAGCATGGGAGTCAGAGCCCCATGACGCCCATCGAGTCTCAGCAGGGGCAGGTGGGGAGCCACAGCTGTCTTCCATGTCGGCCGCACTAGCCAGTTTTTTAGTTTCTCCTGAGTTCCTTGACAGCCCGTGGGACAGAAAGCAAGAAGCAACATATAAATACTTTGTATTTAGAAAGATAAAATTATACCAAAATGTGAAGCATCCTAAGGGCTGGATGCAAGGTTACGAATGGTTAAGGCAACTTCTCACTGGCATTCTGGGAAGCAGAAGCTATGAGAGTAAGTGGGAAAAATTTGGCCACGGGCAGGAATCGCAGTCAAAGCGTATAGCGCTGGAATCTGTGATCCAGGCATGCCCTCTCGGCCTTGGCACACCATCCAAGGGCCACTCGGAAAAATACAGATGAGCACGCAAAGTTTCTACTTTTCTTCCTCCTGTGATTCTTCTATAAATTTCTCAACTTAGGAATTATAACTGTACACTTTACGTAAGTGCCCAACCTTTTCTGTTGGCCACATGAAAAGACATCTTTGAGCCCTGGCCAGTGTGGCTCAGCTGGTTGGAGCATTTTCCCATAAACTGAAAGATCATGGGTTTGATTCCAGGTCAGGGTACGTACCAAGGTTGCTGGTTCAGTCCCCGGTTGGGGTGTGTATGAGACACTATGGATAGATGAGTCTCTCTGACATTGATGCTTCTCTCCCTCTCTCTCCCTCCCTTCCCCTCCCTCTATCATCAATTAACATGTCCTCGAGTGAGGATTAAAAATAATAATAATACATAATAGACATTGTCGGAACCTGAGATCCTCCAATTCCGACAACATACATTATAATTCCAGATGGTCCAATATAAGAGTCTACCTCAACTCAACTCAAAATTTTCCTTATTGGGTATCCATAGAGATTGAATTTATATCAAAGTAACACAATAACAAAAATGACCAACCAGTGAGGCTAAAAGAGGATGCTCATGGCTGTGCTTTGAAAGTCATAAACTTTTACAAGCACAAGCAACACATTCTGGTGTGTGGGTTTATGTTACTTAGGGGTTCTGCTTACTTTTTAAGTGGACATGAGCACTGCAGCGAGTAGGCTGCAAGCGGTTACTTTAAATACTCTAGCTTTCTGTGTGCCTAATTCTCATGCCCAGAGCCTTCTCTTGTGGCTGCGGCTGCAAAGACTCAGTGGTTACCTGTCCCAAGCTGATGTCCCCGGTGTCCTCGCTGGGTGAGTGGATGACCATACTCAGGGCGCCTTCAGCATGGGCACCTCAAGGACCTGGACCCCCAGCTCCTTAGAGAAGCCCAGTTTCCAGTGTTCTTGCAGCCTCCTCCTCCGCACAGCTTTGCTCTGGGACTCTAAATATACAAACTGAAACAACAAAGCTGATGCCTTCTTGTTTTTCCATGTAAGACAGGAAATTCACATTTATAGCCATCCCCCCAAATTGCCCACATTGAATGATCCAAACAAAAGCCATTCATCCTCTCACAGAATCGCATATGATCATTATTGCGATGAGTTAAAGGTGAAGAACCTAAACAAAGTAGCTATTGAAGTACAAAGGATATTCTGTTTTTATTCAACTGTCTGTTTTTTGATGCCCACAAGCTGTTAATTCACTTCAAAGAGCTGAGAAATATGCACCACAAGATCTTATCAGGATAACCACTTTTAAAAGTCAAATAGGTCCTTTCAAGAATATAATTTAGGAATCTCTCCAATTCAAGTAAAATCAGCCCAGGATGCCCGCATTGAGTTGCAGATTACAAATTAGCTAAGAATGTAACAAAGTGCTGAGTTCTACATAATGAGGCCATTTAAGGAAATTTAGTTATGACTACAACCATATTTTATGTTTTTCTCTTTGAAAGCCTAGTTAACTGGTGAAAGATATCTGTATTGTGTATGTCAACCAAACAGACCAGATTTTACTGTGAAATTAAAGATTCTGTTTCATTAACTGTTTCCTCTAGCAAGTCTGTTTGCTTTGGGCTATTTTTACCCCTTCAAGTATCTCTCTATAAACCCTGCTAAAATTGTCTTACTCCTTTTTCCTTATACCGCAGTCCCCCAACTGGGCTGATCCTTGAACGGACCTACAAGGGCTACTTAAAAACGAATATACTCAAGCACTTCTTGCAAATCCGAAGCTTCAGGAATGTGGCCCTGGAATCTCAAATTTAAAAAATGCTGCATTCGTTATTTGTTTTATGACTTCAATATATGATGGCAATATTCTTTGGACAGATAGTTCTAGATACTTACAGATATGACTACTATGTTTGCCTAGGGTATTACATTTTTCCTTAAAGTCATTCACTATTTCTTTTGCGTGAAAAATATTTATGTATAAGAATAAACCCTCTTTATTTTTACAATCAACCATAACAAATTTTAAAGTAACAGATAATTTCAAGCATTTGTGGGTAAAACGTTGAGGAGCGCGAATACATTTGATAGCTTAGGGACAATTATAACGCACAGATCCATTCTGTCACATTAAATAGCATGCTCTGTTTTTACTGCAGCCTGGTGCTGAGCACCCTTGTGGGCACTAAGAAAAGAAGTCAGCAGACGAGGTGATGGGAAGGGCCTACCTGGAACCTTTTATTTTGACTGGGAAGCTTTTTCACCGGCTTTGATTTGTTTCATAAGCTCGTACACATTTTACAAATAACCTGCCCATACTTTTTTCTGAATATTTTTTTTAACTTAAAAAGATGTTCAATTACAGTTGGCATCCAATGTTTCATTAGTTTCATGACCTGCCTCTTAATTCCAGGAATGTCTATTAGGTCCTCCCCATCACCTGACTTCATTTCCAGTTTGCAGTAAGTAAATCACCTCACAATGAGTTAAGCTTAGCCCAAAGCCTGGACCTACTGTAAAAGCTTATCAAAGTCTATATTTTACATCAGTCTTTCATTTTACGACTAGAGAGCTAAAAAAACAACATATCTACTTTCAAAATAGGATAAAAGTACTATGGAGAATTTTGTTTTAAAGGTTCAATATTTTTTTAAATATCTTGTAAATCTAAACCTGTACTTTATTGAGTATGTAAGGATAATCACTTGGAAATTAATTTTCCTACCAAGGCCAGAAATAATTTAACATATTTTTAGGGTAAAAGCCTTGACGATAACCTTTAAGAGAAAAACAAATTAAATCATGAGACTACCTCATCCAACCTGCAAGCCACAGTTTTGGTTTGGTCTTTCTGAAATGCACACTTCCAGGTCCCTCTGAAGGAGGCGCCACTAACCAGCACCCATTTTTTTAAAGAGCCAATGTGATAGGTAACCTTAAGTGAAGGTGGATACTCTCATGTTTAGAGTTGGGTGTCTATGGAATCTCCATAACAAGAGCAGTTTGAAACCATCACTTGCCTGTCTTCCAGGTAGAACTACAAGTGAATGACGTTCCTTTTCTATCTGAAATGCACAGTTGCCTCTAGTCCCAAAGAGCACCACAGCCGGGGTGGACAGTAGGTAAGGGAGAGAAGGCATTCTCAGCCACGTGGTCAGAGCTCATCTCTTTAAAGACGTCAAAGCAGAACTGTGCATTTGCCGCACTGAGTGAGCCCACTTCTTCACCTGGGCTCTGGAACACAAAGGCAATCAACAACGACAGAAACGTAGGTCCAAATACCACCACTTAACAGTCTATCTTAAAGTTGGAAAAGAGCTACTTCTATCTTGTAAAATCTAAAATGGTCAAAATGAGGCTTTGTGGAAGCAACAAGAACACAGATTTTGGAAACACATGCATTCCAGCTCTGCCACATTCTATATTTTTGACCATGGGCCATTTTTTTTTTTTTTTATGTTTTTCTATTCTCTATTTTCTATCCTGCAAAAGTTGCTAAGTAACAGGTTCCTTACAAGACTGGGGCGAGCATCAAATTATGTAATGTTTGTAATGTTTGTTTGAACTGTGCCTGCATTCAGTAGGTGGTCAACCATGTCGGTGAATATTTTCGTTATTGTTGTTGTTTTTGTCAGCTTAGGTAAGTTCACTGGGTTCGATAATAACAAAAAAGTACCAGGTTATAGTTTTAATCCTAATACACGCATGACCTCTCTGAGTTTTCAAAAATGCACAAAAGAACTGACTGAGCAACCGAGTAAGGACACAGGAGGCAAAGCCCATTCCCACCATTGCAGAAACATCTCAAAGGGCACGTCTCCCCACCACAGCTTGGCGTTGCTGTTAACATATCTAATGGAGAGCATTGTGTGTGTGTGTGTGTGTGTGTATATATATATATATATATATATATTTAAGAGGGGTAGAAATATAGCTAAGCACATTAGAATCCTACAGAATTTTTATCCCACTTTCTTCTATGAAATCATCCTCCAATATCTGTTAAAGAAAGACAGAGCTTCCTGTTCTGGCATCTGTGGGGCTGGCAGCACTCACCTGGGCTTGGGGCCTGCAGGAGGCGGTCCACAGCCACGTGGGGCTCAGCCTGCTCTCCAGGGGAGCCAGACCAATGCCTCAGGGTATTCCAGGAAGAAGCAGTAGTCAGCCATTCCCACCTTCCTTCCTCCTTTCATGCATTAGCCCTCCTTCGCCCTGGGCAATGTTTAGGGGAATGAGGCTAGAAGATAATAGGGAAACCTCAGCATTTCTTTTTCAACCTGCTGCTTGGTGCAGGCAAGCAGGCCATGGGACCCCTGCTACTGTAGAATCACATCCTGCATCTCCCTTCCCATGAGGGGTGATTCGGAGGAACCACCTGGGGTTGATGCCTGTAGGGATTCATGCTGGGGATGAAGGAAGACCCTAGGGTGCAAAATTTAAGGAAGCTCTGACCTTAAGTGTTGACCCTATGGTCTTCAACCCTGAACCTGGAAGTGAGCACCTCTTTAAGAATGAGCCACCCGCTGAGCAAAATTTAAGGAAGCACTTGTGCTCCGTCATGTAAATGCTAACTCCTGAGAATTAGTGCCTCCTTAAATTTTGCTCCCTTTGGAGCTTGGCTTGCCTCACCTTACTCCTGACCCTGCTTGGGGTACCTGGTCAGGGTTTTGGATACAGGAGGCTGAAAGTCTATATTTGGGTGGCTGCACCATTATCTTATATTGCACTGCAGACACCTTGAGGGGCCTCCATTGAGTTACTGGAATTAGAGTGAAATTCTCCCCCGTCTGTTGTTGGCATGAATGGAGTATCTCAGTCTTAGGGAGGTCAAATGGTCTTAGTAAAATGCCTTGTTTGTCCTGATGTTCTAAAAGGGGAAAGAGACTCCATATGGTGAGGCTCCTAAGGAGTATCTGAAAAGAAAAACTGGTATTTGCTGATTTTGAGTGATAACATAAATAGAAAAGTCATAATTCTTTCTCCTGTTGACATAACTTATAGAGTGTCTTGCCAGTATCCGGAGATCCAGCTGCCATGTCTCCAGGCCAAGGGTGTGGTTCCAGTAAAGCAGCCTGAAGAATTCTTACACAGAGAAGAGCAAGTTTAAATCATTTGGCTGGGAGAGTGGGTCACGTTTTGTAGAAATGTTGCCACTTGCTTGGAAAGCTATCAATCTCTTCACACTGATATGGAAGTCAAATCCTGCAAGACGTCCATGTATTTCTATTGACTGTTGTCAGATGACCAAGAATGGAGTGGGGAGTGGGCAAGAACTGGGGCTGAGATGAGTTGAAGTTCACAAGGAAATAGAAGTAAATGTGCAGACCAAGACCTGTCTCTCAGTCTGTGACCCATTGCATTTTTTTACCTCCTTGCGAAGCTGTTTAGGAAGCCCGCCCTCTGGTAATTCACATGGTTGCCCTACACTCAGACAGCTTCCTCTGGTTATAGCAGGTTATTCTACTTGGATCCACAGAGTCCAAAAAAACATGATTGTTCTGCTGAAGGAGAGCTAGTTGAAATAGCCTATCATGGGTCTTTGTAACAGAGATCTTGCAAATCAGACAAACTTGAGTATTAACATGAACTTTGCCTTTTGTCATACATGTAACTTATTTGACCTCTCTGAACCTACCATATTTTGCTGCGTATAGTATGCACCCACATTTTTTGGCCCAAACTTTCAGGAAAAAACTCTTTTATTTTAATTATTTAACTCAATTATTTATTTATTTATATTTGGAAACAAAGCCAATTATCATATTCCAGGGTATTATATTTTGCTTATGGATATCGTTATTGCCTTCTAGAGTTACACTTTTAATGTGTTAGCATAAATGAAAGAATTTCAAACATTTACGTAGATACCGAATTAGGGCTTCCCATGTATAATGTGCATCCTTATTTTTCCCTCAAAAATTTGGGCAAAAAGATGCACATGATACACAACAAGATATGGAAATTACAGAGTAGGGTAATAGTAGAGACCTGCCAAGGGTGTTGTGGGTGTTAAATATGGTCATGAAAATGAAGACTCTAAACAGAAACATTATTCAGTAATGTTTATCTTTCCTGCACCTTTGTAGGGATTATGGATTTAACTTCAGTAAGAGTCAGAAACTTGAGAAGAAAACTATCAGGTGCCCAAATTAATCCTACAAATGAGGGAACTGAAGTCCCAGAAGAACAGGGTCTAGGAGCACATTATTTCTGGATGGCAATCAGTGGGAATGGAGTTAATCAGAAAGACCAGTTTCTCCGCACCAAAAACATACCTGCAAAGATCTCTGAAAGACATCACAGTCATTTCAGGTGTGGCAGGTCGGTAACCAAATTATTTTTGTAAGCAGCTTCTCTACATCTTTTAGATTATGTCTCACATTCATTCATTCATTCACACCACAGTCACGGATTCCACAATTTTCATTGAAAGTCAAGTATCTGCCAGGTCTAGAACTAAGCACCACAGAGCCATGCCTTAGGCTATTAGGAAGTTCAGTACGGCCTACTGATTCTCAATTTATTTTTTATCTGTTCTGTAAAGCTACCTGTGACTTACTATTAATGTTCATGTATGCTAATCCTTTCCTCTTATGAATTTGAATTTTAGTATTTACAATGAGCTCATCAGCCCATGTAAGTAGCTGTAAAAGTAACTTTCATGTGTAGTAAATGAACAACATCCAACAAAGTCAGATTTATATCTGGAAAGCATTCTTTCTTTTTCCTTGCTTGCTTGCTTGGCCTAGAAAAAAAAAAATGCTACCAATCTCACCATTGATCATACAATGACCACCCTGTACAGTTACGCTGCATTTCTTTATTCTGATAAATGGAGAAAACACATGTAACCGATACAGCATGTGAAATAATAAACTGTAAATAACAACTGACAACAGTTAAAAGATACTTTAATATTTGAAAAAACTATGTACATATTAAGTCTCCATCAAGGAAAAGCCAAAACACATTCACTCACTTGAAGTTATTAATGAAATATTTTGGTTGGCCCCAATCCCAAATCCCTATTTTTTTTATTTTTTATTTTTTTGCATTTAGAGACTGATTTCACATCAGCATCAAAGTCAACTCAAATGTCTTCTTAGGACAGCAAGGAAAAGTTATCCCTCACCCTTATTTCTAGCAGCTAGGCTTACTTCTTAGATCATTTCCAGCAAAACCAGACTATCATGATACCCATAGAGTTCCAGAAAAGATCTCTAGGGCTGTTTCCTGTTGCCATGACCAGTGGGGCAGACGGCCCCGTTCCCAGATGCCATGACCAGATGCGTGCCTAAGTAGCTATGGGGCAGACCGGTAGAAATGAGAGCGGGCAGAAAGACAATGACTTTATAAATAGGTGAGGCAGATGGTGGTAGAAATGCTAAGAGCAAGATCGGGATAATCAACCAGGTGTCTGAGAAGAGTCAAGTCACCAAAATCATCTGCTGACCAACGTTAAAAAAAAAAGTGAACGAAAGGAAACACCACATGCTTCCCATTAAACTACATCTATTCACTGGTGGCGGTTCCTTGATGTTGATGGGACTATCATAAGAGAAACCAATTGGATGGTCAAGGGCAAGAGACTTTGCCACTAAACAAGATGATGTCGTTCTTCCTGATGACAAATAAGAACGGGTGGTCAGCTCTGAACACTGTAGACTCAGGGAGCAGCTTTTCTACGATGTTGTTCCCGGACACAGCAGCCGCCTCGGTGCCATCCTCGTTCACCTCAATGTGTGACTTATGCATCAGCTTTGACAGATACAGGCGACCCCCTGAAGCTATGCCAGAGAGATCAGCTCGGGATTCCTCAAAGATATCTCTCAGCCCCAGGGTTTTCAAATGGCGTTTGATTTCATAATTCTTCTCTATCTTGAACTGAGGAAGAAACACTTTGACGTACTGGTGGCTCATTTTTTGTGGATTGGTCCATTTCATTAGATTCTCAAAAGTCAGTTGGTTTTCAATCTGTAGGAACATGTAAAAGGCAATTTAAAACCATATGGTTAAGAAACAAATGAAAGAACTACAAAGATATGGTTTCCCATAATGATCCTCTCCTGGGTACTGTATTTATGTGTAAGTATGTGAATGGGTCCTGGAGGGTTTGGAAATGGGAAATGATGAAAATATATTCAAGCACTCTTTAATGAATCACTTGTTTTATTTCTCCTGCCATGACAACGTGTAACTACATAATTGTATTCCAGGGAGTTTCTCTTCTCTGCCCACATAGGTACATGTGTAGAATTCAGGATTCAGAGATCATCAGAGGGAGAAAAGAACTCAGTAGTCAGTCATTTAAATCAGTGTTGCCTGACCATTTCCTCATCACAAAGGCAGAAAACCGTAATGTTTGCGTAACTCACAGGAGTAAACCAATGGAACGAACCCCGGATGACCTGAGGCAGGAACCATGGAGCTCAAGGACACCGAGCTCTAGCCTCAAGGACCTGATTGGTCGGTATCTCCCAGCACGCTCACCCACGCTGTCAGAGAGGCTGGGATCCAAACGGACTCTCCAGCTCAACACACGGGACGGACGGACGACTGAAACTCAAGATTTCAATCAGGAGATTTGCCCACGGGGTGCAGCTAGGAAACTTAACTACACAGCAAGGAGCCTATGTCTCTCTCCAACAGCTTCTGCCCTTAAATGATTCACATATTAAATTCACTGACTCCTGAGAATTAGTCATAGATTATTCTGGGTGTATAATGGGAAGATTTTTTTCATTCACACTGTTTTCAGGTCTTATATGTGACCATTTGTTCTCAAATTCAGGCTCACTGGAATCCTAAACAAATTTTCACAGACATTCAACCTTATCTGTATTCTTATCAAGAACCCAAATTTATGTAATCAAATTTAGTCTTATTCAAATTTCCTGTGTGTAAATTACCAGTTTGAAGTCAATCTGTCACAACTTTTTATTCCAAGCTAGAGTTTTTTTCTCATTTAGCCCACTGCAAAGCCAACTTCCCCAGCATTATTTAGTAATGGAGGGTTATGCAGACATGTGCACATGTACTAATCTGACCCGCACATTGGGCAAAACCTATTACAGAAAAAGACAACTTAGGCAATAAGTACCAGGACAAATTTATCTTTTGACTTACCTACTGCTTGTTTTATCTAGGCTCCCTTTTTCTATTATCGCAGAATATTTGAAGTGTGCTAAAATCTCATGGGTATAAAGATGGTCAAGTGAATAATTTAATAAGAGTGCCAACACTTTATATCATTACACTTTCAATTTTTAAATGTCAACCTTACGACATTTCACTTGCTGTTCATTTGAAACAAGATAATATAACTGAAACACCTGGCACATAGTAGGTGCTCAATAAATAGTCCTTCTGGTTGGAAGTACAAAGAAGGCAGATGAGATCTAGGCTTCTGGGAGTGCAGGCTGCAGACTGAGGTGGCCCAACTCACAACGAGGAGGAGAGGGCAAAGGGCGTGAAGAATAAGGGGATCTGAGATACAGAGACGATGCTGGCTCACGCGGCCACCACCATCTGCCCCTTGTCCTGTGCTGTTCGCTACATCAGTCACAGGGCAGTCCCTAACCTTTGCTTTTCCTAGAGACACAGTGGCAGAGAGTGAGAGCACACATTTTAATTCTTAAAGGGCTAGGACTTCAAAACTCCATCACATCATTCCTGCCTGAAAATGCTTGGTCTATCAAACTTTCAATAGACGTGAAGGACAGTTTTCATGGCCAAAGGCAAAGAAGACAGAAACTCATGCCCCTTCCCTGCCATAGCTGAGATATGTGAGGGCTCCAATTTTATAACTATTTAAATAAAATTATGTTCATGGGGAGATAAGGCGAGCTCGACACCAGTAACCATGCCTGGCACGAAGCAAGTACTCCTTAAGTATTTGTCAAATAAAAGAGCAAGAAGGTCAGTCTCTAATATTCCAACAACCTGAAATCTTAAAGCTGATGGATGAACCCATGATTAACAGTACCCTGAAAGCTTTTAGGCTGTTAATCAGCCCTCTCTGTTAATAGGCCAGCCCTGTCCCTAAAATTCTAGCACAGCCTTCCTGTTGCAATTACACGGATAATGTCTCTAAAGACAGAGCTGCATTTTTATTAGGATTTATTATACCTTAAGAGTGGCAACTTACCTGGGAGAGGTCACTCTTGGGCAGCATTACGTACATGCTTATGCCCCCATGATATCTGAGTTCAAGAACTTGCATGTTGGGGTCCTGAATGATGGACAAATTGAACAT
Organism: Anoura caudifer; assembly: GCA_004027475.1. Taxonomy (NCBI): domain Eukaryota; kingdom Metazoa; phylum Chordata; class Mammalia; order Chiroptera; family Phyllostomidae; genus Anoura; species Anoura caudifer. The sequence goes on from PVKU01004395.1 coordinate 54,219, forward strand.
CCGCTCTTGATACATCATGGGGACTATTTTCCCAGGACACTGGAAGTCAAGTCACAAAACCATGTTAATGAGCCCACCTTGTTTCACTCATTCACCAGGATGAAAGGAAGAATGGCTTTAGCTTCTCTTCGCTTGCTCCCGAAGGTTTTTCCTGACAAGTCACCAATAGTGGTTGGGTTGGTGCATATCTCAGTGGTAACGGCACACACGTTGACTGCCTGAGCTTACAATTCCCCAGCTGCGTGACCTTGGGCAAGTCACTTCACCTCTCTGTGCCTCCACATCCCGTCTGTATAATGAGTGTAACGACAGTCTCCACTGCACAGGATCTTTGTAAGGGTTGTGAGAGCTAATACTATAGCTAGCACTTGGAACACTGCTTTGCACTGAGTGTTTTATCTGAAAATGTCTATATCATAAGTAATGAATAATCATTAAATAGCATTACAATTAAAAATGAATGCTGTAGATTTTTACTCCATCCAAGGTAGAATACAGACTAGTACTATCAAAATCACACAATTTAAGAATAAAGTCTTTTTTTCTTTAAATATTTTATTTATTTATTTTTAGAGAGAGGGGAAGAGAGGGAGAGAAACATCACTGTGTGGTTGCCTCTCATAATCCCCCTACTGGGGACCTGGCCTGCAACCCAGGCATGTGCCCTGACTGGGAATCGAACTGGAGACCACTTGGTGCGCAACCCATGCTCAAGCCACTGAGCTATACCAGCCAGGGCAAGAATAAAGTCTTATTTTAAAAATTTAATTCCAATAAAATATTTGACACTGTTGCTCAAGTTCACTTGGAGGAAACACAGTAGCTCTAACCTTGAGGACACCATCTGTGGACTTGGAGACACCGTGGAGGTGTGACAAAGCATCCTTTTCCTAAACGATGGTGTGATTCTGCAAGCCTGTCACCTTGCCTGTCACATCTCCCTTTAGTGCAGGAAGCTCTGCAGCAGGAGGATAGATTATTGTCTGTGCTGGAACCAAAAAGGCTTCTCCCTCCGGAAAGCACCTCCTTTTTGACTGAGAGTTTGAACCTCAGAAAGAACACAGCCGGAGCAGTGGAGGGGAAACGGCTCCTGCATGGAGAGACAGATCAGCCAAAGTGAGCCTGGAGCGAACGGGGCCTGGCACAGCACGCCCCCAGCCTCGCGTTTCCGCACCGGGCAAGAACCACACAGCTGAGTTATGCTGGAGAGAGGCTGGAACAAGGCTTCTTGGCAAAGAGGTCATTTCCCTAAAACTGACGTCATTGATATAGAGTCTACAGTCTATTAGAAGCTCTGCACTGTAACTGTAATATAAGGGACATAAGAGAGGCAGGAAAATTATTTTAAAGAGCTATTACAAACTGCAGAGGACAGGCCCACCTCATCTTCATCAAAGTAAATGAATCAACAAACGCAGCCCTCTCTGTTAACAGGCCAGCCCTGCCCCTAAAAGTCTAGCACAGCCTTCCTGTTGCAATTATACAGATAACATCTCTAAAGACAGAGCTGCATTTTTATTAGGATTTATTATACCTTAAAAATATTTCTGTGCGCCTCTCTTTACTCCCACAGAGATGCCTGCAGGGTGAACTTGCCCCATGGAGGCCTGTCCCTAGGATGCTGCAGTTGTCAGGGACTCGAGGCAGAGCTGGCTGCCATCCATGCAGGGAGGTGCAGGGAGCAGTTGCCAGAGCCAGCCTCAGAGTCACCCTGATCCCTGTCCGCGCTGCACTCAAGTCTCCTCTCCCTCCTCTCCCTCCTCTCCAATACCTCCCAAATGCCTTGCTCCTGCCACGCCTGTGGTTCCACCTGCTAGGTGGCCTCTGATGCCCGACCTCCCCACGGGTCCAGCGACCTTTAGTTTCTACGGGCTCCCAGCACTCTTGTGCCTTACACTTCTGGTGTGGGAAAATGCACAAAGAGCATTTCAGCAGCATTTTCCACTTGAAAAGTAAGACTAAGTGTGAAAGTTAAATCTGAACTTCTCTACCTCAACATAATAGACTGAGGGATGGACAGACATACTAGACGAGAATTAATGGAACCCCTCTGCTTCACTTGTGAGGTCTGCAGTGGTTAAGTTAACGTGCCAAGACAAGGCAGCTTCTACGAGGCAAGGCGAGGACCCCGATGTGGTATTTCTGACTGCAAGGCCTTTGACGTTCCTACTATACTAAGATTATTATGTACAAATTGGCTTAGAAAACAGAATATGTATTTTATGAAGGTGGTTTTAAGTCAAAGAGAAATAAATGATGAAGTGGATATAACCGACACTTAGAAATGGATAACTTTAGTAAACATAATTTTATGTTTTGCAAAAGAAAACATATATTTGCTTTGACTCAGGAAAAATCATTGATAGTAAATGACTCTAACTGTGCACCCCACAGTTAGAATCATGAAATATAAAACTTACACTTTTGTCATATTTTCCTCTTACAGGCCCCCTACCGGAATATCTTCAGATAAATTCATACGTTATTACTTTTCTCAATTTCAAACGTATTTTAAGAAATATCAACTTACAGGGTGCCTCCTGTTGTATGTTTCCATAACCTGCATTAGCAGGAAAACAGAAAGTTTCTTTTATAAACACTTGTCTGTGACACGGGTGTCCAACCTTTTGGCGTCTCTAAGCCACACGGGAAGAAGAGTTGTCTTGGGCCACACATTAAATATATTCCAACACATAATCACAAAAAAATCTTATAGTGTTTTAAGTAAATTTATGATTTTATGTTAGGCCTCCTTCATTGCCATCCTGAGCTACATGGGGCCTGCGGGCTGGGCTGCAGTTTGGGCCCCCCATGCATATGATACTATTAATACAGTAGAAAAACAAGGGGTGAACACAGCATTTGTCTATGTAAATGTCACAATTGCTGTAAAGAAATACGATCAGCAAAAAGCCTTCCTGCATGAGATGGGGTCCATACCTGGGGAGATTTGAAGGGGCAAAACATGGTGTCGCCCTTCGGGAAGGCGGACTCCCACTGGCCTTTGAAGTACACGGCGTTCACCAGCACCATCACCGCAGACGAGCTGAAGCTTTCGTCTCCAATGACGTTCTTGATCTTGCCTTTTGGGAAATAAGTTGAGGGGAAAGGTTAACATTTTAATGTAATTTTTTTTTAAAATTTAAGATGACATAAGCGTATTGCTCTTGTCATGGGATTACAACGATTATTATATCCGTAGCAATCTATGAGCAGTGACTCTGTCCAGCAGTTTTTAAATGCTTTCTGTGCAGTATTTGGTTTACTCCTCACAAAATCCCTGTGAAGTAGGCAGGGAATTGTTTCCGGTTCCTGTCGAAGAAACTGGGCAGAGAGAGGGTAAGTGTGCAAATGTACAAAGTCCCACAGCAAGAAGTCCTGGCGAGAGGATTCGCACCCAGAGACAATTCCCAGACCTCCCTGCTCACAGGCACCAAACGGCCGTTATCTGCTGGTGAGGCCAAGCACTCCGTCCTGTTGAAAGAGCTAATTCCTTCCTTCATTCCACAGTCATGAGACTTTTGCTGAACGGTTTGCACTGCATATACTGGACACTTGAGTCACAGCAGTGAAAGACACAGTCCGTACCATCCATGGGCGCACAACCCACACGCACCTGCAGCGCACTGAGCGCAGAGCCACGGAGGCTCAGTGTGTGGTGGGGTGGGCTGGGGTCTAGAGGCACCCTCTCTGGGCAGGCCGCCTGCCGAGCTCAGGGACTGTTTGCTCAAAGACATGGAAGCCTGGAAGAGCGAAATGTATTGGGGACACTCTGATGCCACAGGAAGAGTGAAGCTGGAGAAATTGGAGGCAGGGGCCAGATAATGAAGAGCCTTCAATGTCTGGCGAGAATTTTGGATGATCCTGAAGACAGTGGAGAATTATTGTTCATTATTCATTGGAAGACAAGAAAGGGTGTGGTAAGGACAGATCGGAATTGTGTTTCAAGAGGATGGCTCTTGTCATGTGTGGAAGATTGGAGGGGGCGAGGTGTGGCGGTAAAAGCTGGGTGGGTTTATGGTAATATACCTGGCAACACTTGGAGTGTTTCCCCAAGGAGTATTGAGTATACATGCTTATCAAAATGAGAATAATTACATGTGTACATATGTAATAGCATGGAAAAAGAAGGAACAGAGATAATAAATGGTCCACACGGAGAAGAGTATTAGTAATCTGATACCTTTAGATACTAAAGAGTAAATGGAAGCCCTCTCGGTTATTAGAAAGGTAATTTCATAGTTTCTCTTGATTCATGAATAGTAAATATTGGCAAAGTGTGGTGGCAATGGCCAAAGTAGCCCTCTGCTGATGTCATGATGAATTAATGAGCAAGAAGAAAATTGAGACACTGTACTCTTGCTCCTAGGGCCGATTGTATGCTGCTGAGTTTTTGCATTTAACCATCCAAATCACGTGTTGTATTTCTAACACAGAGCCAGGCAAGCAAATACATGTGTATTGGTCAGAGTATAAAACAAAGCCAAGCCTTAGCTAGAGAAATGGCTAGCTTTGGAGTCAGTCGTTGAACTAAATGACGAGGAATAGATTTCCTCATTTGCTTTGTACAGAACATTAGCTGTGATTCAATGTTGAGTTGTGAAAGTCACAAAAGAAAAAGATGTACTTTTTCTTGAAGGTACTATGTATGCGACACACACTATTTTGATTTTAAAATTTTTAAAATAAAGATAAAGTATGCATCCCTAGAAAAAGCATGATATGAAATATATCTCTTAGACAGTAGGATGCCATAATTTTAATAAGACCCTTCAGTCCGAGAAGGAGCAGTAAGATGCAGGATTGGTCATTAGAATGAACTACGTTGTGGTCATTAAAAATAATGTCCTGTAACCTACTCTTAGACTTGTGCACTAACCAGGTATCAGATATTGAGGATAACCAAGTAAATTACTTTAACTTATCACTAACTTAGGAAATGGCCATCATAAAATCTCTTTGTCTCACAAGATTATTTGGACATCAAATGGGATAATGTAATAGCCAAGACTTCTTAAAAGTATAAAGCATTCAGACTGTTAGGATGGTTCAACACCACATTGCAGACAAATACTAAAGCAATTTTAAATAATAACGATCATTACTTTGGATTAGGAAGAGCAGTTCCTTCTATGTATAAAAGACTCCTAACTTGAACATTGACAGTTCTCAACCTTCACATATAACTGACAAATCTTGTACAAAAATCAAGCATTGCACTCACCGTGTGTCTCATTTTCAACCCATTTATTCATTTTATATTTGCTGTCTTGTACAGCATTTGTAAAGTCAACTCGTTCCACCTTCGCATGGTATAATTTTTCAACACATTTAATATAGTCCTATAAATACAAATAATATACAGTTCCATAAGTAATATGCAGTTCTTACATTTACAAATCACCACCAACTAAGCATATAAAGAATATATTCTTGAATGTGCCTCTTCAGTTTTACTACTTTACTGAAGGATTCATTCCTGCCTCAAAGATGAGGGAAATACAGCTGGAAATAGGGAACTCTGGCTAGCAGGGAAGCTGGACAGCTCGAGCGCCCAGCTGAACTGAAGTTTGTCTGGGACGGAGTGGGGAGGACCAACAGGGACAATGGCTAATGCCCACCCCCTTGCCTTCACTGCTGCTTTCTCACCATAAACACTTCCTGAGCCTCCAACCTTGAGTCCCTTGTTCATGTCACCCCTTCCTACCGAAAACGCATCAAGGCTGCTTTCTGCACTTATGATAACACCCAAATCCCCGGACCTGGCCTCCAAGGCCCTGCTGATCTGCACCCCACTTCCCTCATTTCTGGCCACTGTCCCTTTCATACCCTGCTCCCTAGCCAGAGCCGGCTGCGGGGAGCTCCTCAGAAGTGCCCTGCGTCCTGTCTCTCTGGAGGTCTTCGAACAGCACCCATCCTGCATGGGGTGCCCCATAGTCCCCATGGTTCTGTCTCAGTCATTTGCCAGCTCCAAGCCTAGATGCCTCTCCCTGAGAGAAGTCCTCCCTGGGCCCCACTCCACCCTGTCCTCCAATAATCCTTCAGCTTCAGTTTCTGACCAGCTGTTATCACACTGCATCCTACCAGCCTCTGAGATTTCCGGAGCCCCTCACAACACAGGAAATTCAGTGAAGTCGGGACCAGATATATCTTACCTACTACTGTATTCCCAGCCCCTGGCATACTGTATTGCACGTAGTCGGGGCTCAACAAATACTTATCGTTTTTAATAAAAATACATTATAGCAAGCTAATTTGGCAACACACCAGCAGTTCAACAAATACACACATATACATTTTGAGGGGAATATTTTCATAATTGGGCAAAATAAGATTCATTGCAAACCACACCCTTGTGTGTATTGTCAAGGGAGAGCTTGATAAATTTTATAGGATTTCCAACCCTAATACTGAGGGTTGGTTAGATATTCACACTCTGTCTGCAGGATGATATTACCTCTGTAAAGAAGGCTCTCTGTGTCTTTTCATCTTCTGATCCATCCATCCATCCATCCATCTACCCATCTACTCTGACACTGGCTACAAAGAGTATTAAGAACCAGTCCCTGGCCAGAGAAATTGATGAGTGCAGTGTCAACACTTCCAGAAAATTCTAGAAGACCTTTGGGCCACCAAGAATGTGTGTGTGTGTGTGTGTGTGTGTGTGTGTGTGTGTGTGTGTGTGATACATATAATTTTTGTTAGCCCAGCTGGTAGGTCTTGCCAATCTCCCTCAAGTGCTGCTGCTTATGTCCCTAAAAAGAGATACATGAAACATACATGACAAGGAATCAAACTGTTGAGATGGACTGTCAGCCCATATGTTTATTGGCCTTTTAAAGATGTTCTTTCGTAAAATGTCAATTCAAGATTTTCTACCTGGCTGTTTGTGTTTTTCTAACTGTCTTGCAGGAGTTTCTGGTTTGGACATCAGTGTTTTCATGCTTTCATGCGCTGCAAATGTGCTCAACCGCTGTGGTTTGCCTTTTCACTCTCTTTATGATGTCCTTCAGTGAAAATAAATTCTTAGTTCCAGTGCCACCTATCCTGTCTGCTTTATCTTATATGATTAGTGCTTTGTGTATCCTAAAACAAGGACTTAAAAAATCGTTGCTTCTCCAGGGTCTTTAGAATAATATCTACCTTCTAACACTTTGTTGTTTCACCAGTCACATCTCTGTCTATGATCCATCTGGAACTGATTGTTTTGTATACAGATAGGTGTCAACAACCATTTCTCTCTATGGATAGCCGGTTGAACCAAAGCCATTTATTACAAATGCCACCCCTTCCTTATTGCTCTTCAGAGACATTTATCATAAATCAAGTGTCTCTGTATATGTCTCTTTCAGGATTTACCACTGTGTTCCATTGATTTATTATCTTGGTAAAGATGCCACAAATCTTAATTATTGTAGCTTTTAAGCCTTAATGTTTCAGTAATATAAATCCTCTGAGTTTTTTCCTTTTCTTCACCATTAACTTTTCTTAATTCTTTGTATTTCCATGTAAGTTTTAAAATCAGCTCATCAATTTCTCCAAAATCAATTGTTTTGAAATCTATAAATAAATAGATATCTTTATAATATTGTGTTCCATCCATAAACAAAACACATCCTTTGTTTTTATATAATTTTAATGGTAAATCAAAATCTTTTTTTAACAAGATTAAATATTTTTTTATTTTAATTGTTCTTGTACAGTTTTCTGTCTTTTACTCCAACATCCTTTGTTTTTAAATTCTTCTTTCTCTTTACAGCTTTTTTGTTTCTTGGACATCTTTCATTAGATTTATTCCTGGTATTTGATGTTTTATAATGTCACTGTAGATGTTATTATTTTTTATTTTATTTGTAATTATGAATAAAGCATAGAAATACAAATAAGTTTATATGCTAACAGTGCTAAATTCACTATTAAATCTAATAACTGATTTCTAAAATCTTTCAGATTTTCTACATACACAATTATTATCTGTGAACAATGATAATTTTATTTCCTCCTTCCCAATTCAAATACATTTTACTTTTTTCCTTCCTGCCTGTGACCTCCAGTTCAATACTTATACTGGTTTTGACTTCAGTAAAATGTTTATGGCGATGTTCCAGAAAACATACTCTTCTTGTTCCTGGTGTTAGGGCAGAAACATCTGGCATTTTACCAAGAATATTTTATATAGAAAATTCATTTTCTAGCCCTGACCCATGTGGCTCATTTGGTTCAGCAACATCCCACAAAGTGAAAGGTCGCCAGTTCAATTCCCAGTCAAGGCATATATGCCTGGCTTGCAAGTTCAGCCCCTGGCGGGGCATGTGCAGAAGCAACAGATTGATCTTTCTCTCTCACATCAATGTTTCTCTCCCTCTCTTTCTCCCCCCCCTTGCCCTCTCTCCCAAAATAAATAAATTATTTTAAAAAAAGAAAATTCCCTTTCTAAATTGTGAGAATTTTGTTTTCTGCATTGATGGAATTGATATTAAGTTCCTTCGGCTTTAATCTCCACTTAATTCACCACCATGGTGAATTACATGTATTGGTCTTTAAATGTGAACTCAGCATTGAGTCTCACAGTCGTCTCTGTGTCCCTGCCGTATCTGCATGGTTCTTGGCTCTTGGTCCATGTTCAGGAAATGGCTGTTGACGATTGATTGAAGATGATACATTAATGCCACTTTAATTTGAGCTGCCCCAGCAAAATGATGCATACTTGCCATTTTCAATGCATACCAAAGATTTAAAACTACAAATTAAACCATAAAAGTTGAGAGCCATAAAGACTATTTAGTAAAATTCTCTTATTTTATCAACAAGGGAACTGAGGTTTGGACATATCAACTGACAACTGAAGAGCAATAAAGTGACAGAGTTAGGACTCAGGTAAACTCGACCCTTCACCTGGTGCTCTCTTGATTCTACCCGAATGCCTTTAAAACCATGGATCTGTGGCTCAGTCATTTGGGAGACCCTTTGATTACACAGAGCACCGCAGGGCATCGGCTTGGAAAGAGTGTTTCTGACAATTCTTGTCCTTCTACAGGCTATGGTTCTTCCTTCTCCCCTTCAGGGACTGTCCCCCACTGTCACTATCTGGGTGATACTCTTCTCTGGGCTCTGCAAGGACGCAGTCACCTGGCTGAGTTGTTGAATTAAAGATTTTGGACTATTGTGTCCCTGTAAGCAGAGAGGGCTAACTGAGATTGCCCCATCTTGTGACCAAGAAATAAGTTTTCTATTTTTAAAAAAAATTTAAAAAATAAGTGGCTTTCATGAATCAAAGTTCCATTATGGTACCGTGATGTTTAGACTGTTCCTTATCTCTCACTTTTGAAAATATGTGATGGTCCTCAAGGTGCAGTGGGGAGAGTGCCCTGTGAAGTAAAAACACCTGGGTGAACTCTGCATGCTAACCGTCAGTTCCCTCCACATTTAATGAAGATAAAGTACATGCCTTTTGATTTGTAAGAACCAACTGCTTTATCCAGCTCACTGTTAATCATCTTCATGTTAATAAATAGCGAGCAGATTTTGTCTCCATTTTCCAAGTTCTTGTGCTTTACTGTGCTTCTAGGTGCACTGCTCTGTACACGCACCAAGGGCCAGACAAGGGACCATGTGAGTCTGCTATAAATAGTAGCTTGATAGACACGTCAACTTACAATTCAAGAGAGTTGGCAGCCCCTCAGGGACACAGCAGTATGCGTGGCAATAGAGACACAACATGTGGAGCCAAACATACAGAGTAGCCCCTTTGACACTTGTCTAGGATTCTTGGGGGAAGATTACAAAATGGAGAGCCCTGATGCTTCCTCACTGGCAGGCTGCCAAAGGACTCAGGCGTGATGCGCGAAGGGGCAAAGAATGTGAGTGGGTGACAGACAGTGGAGACAATAATGTCTGGGTGGAACACAGAGAGCTGGGAAGACGCAAGTGGCGATGAGTCCAGAGATGTCACAGAATAGTTGTCTCTGAATTGGAGAATTAAAAAGGAGGACAAACATGCCCAGAGAATCATGGCTGTTGTGTTTACCTGCATCGCACTCATCAGTTTCTGATTGGCTGGCACAGCGATGATGGCTCTAAAGTGTGTGTTGCCCGTGGCAACCTGCAGAGGGCACTCTGGTCTGTTGGCCTTTGGATGATCACAGTACTATGGTAGATGAATTGATAACACAGACACCGCATACTAATGCTGAAATTTAGTCTGCTGGCCTCGAACGAACCTATTCCCCACCTCCGTGTCCAGCCTGAGCTGCTCCCCTGCCAATGGCTGGCCTCCTCGGACTAGGCCTCTTACTGGGACCTCTTCATAAATGATCTTACTGAAAAGATAAGTAATTCAGTGCTGCAAGGAGACATGAAAGGGCACGACTGAAAAAAAAGGATGTGAATTCAACACTGGAGAAATGAAACTACCCCAGTAGACACAAAGCTCAGAGAAAAAGCGGACAGACTTTTCTCCTGCTGCCCATGGACACCCTAAGTGGGTGGTGTGCTTCCCCCACCCCAATGGCAGCTGCTCATCATGGGCAGGAGACAAATTCTCTTTGGTTTTTGAGGCTGCCCACCTAGGAACCCTGAATATGTGGATCACTCAGGTGAAGTAGTACTTTAAAAATGGGTGATGGTATTTTGAATACACCTGAGAACATAATTAGTGATGACAGGAAAAAATCACCTTTGTATGGCTCAGTAGAAAGATGCAAGTCTTTATTTAGATGCTGAATTGGACAAGACTTAGGCCCCGAGTAGTAATAACCTTCTAAGACAGGAGACTGAACTTACCTCATGAATGTCAAACATTTTTTCTGCGAAAACACCATTGACCATGTTGAGTTCATAATATTTGTGGGATGTGTTTATATCAGAGAGAAGTCTATTCAGTTGAGATTGGAGTCCTTGCTGTTATTAAAAAGATATTTAAAATTTATTCTTGGACTGCAAATATATGCATATTCTTATTTATTAGAAAATAAAATATATATCATATTATAAAAGAATTGAAAAATAAGAACACTACAGAAGGGGCAAACAATGCTACATAAATCAGCAGTTTCTTCTCTTTCTCACAATAGTGTCTGTAACCAAAGTGAATTAAAAGATTTACTAAAATAAATGATTAACCTTCAAATAAAATTATGAACAGAAGATAATGAATTTGGCTACAATGTGTACTGAATAATTCACTTTACCAATGTAAGTTGGCTGTGAATATCCAAGATAAAAGTAAAATATTTAGTTCCGCACAAACTTCCCCAAAGCTGGCCGGCACACAAGTGAAATATTGGTAAATTAATAATTAACAGAGAAATTATCAAAAAATCATGTTTGAAATATTCACAATATGGAAATCTGAATAAAATATGTTCCTTTGCTTTTAAAGGAGAGCACATAATTCAATATATCGGCGAGACAAGAATTTTTCTAAGTTTAGCCTTGCATTCTGTTTCAAAAGAAAACATTGTCTTTACCTGAGCGTTAGAAGAGTTTGCACGTCCTGAGAGTCTACTGAAGTGGAGGACCTGCCAAGAGGAACAAAGAAAGCACATAGCAGACCATGCTCAACAAGAAGGGACCTGACGAAATAAAATGAGGCGTGGAGACTTCACTGGTCAAGTGTGTGTGTGAGTGTGTGTGTGAGCCCATGGGGCAGAAATGAATGTGTACATCACTGGTCCAGTGTGTGTGTGTGTGTGTGTGTGTGTGTGTGTGTGTGTGAGCCCATTGGGCAGGAATGAATGTGTACATTACTGGTCAAGTGTGTGTGTGAGTGTGTGTGTGAGCCCATTGGGCAGGAATGAATGTGTACATCACTGGTCCAGTGTGTGTGTGTGTGTGTGTTTGCGCACGCGTGTGTGAGCCCACGGGGCAGGAATGAATGTGTACTTCATTGGTTGAGTGTGTGTGTGAGTGCATGTGAGCCCACGGGGCAGGAATGAATGTGTACTTCATTGGTTGAGTGTGTGTGTGAGTGTGTGTGAGCCCACGGGGCAGGAATGAAATGTGCAGCTGCTCTACTTACTTGGTGGAAACACGTGGCTCACTGGAGAAAGTACAAACTGGGAGAATGAAATCAATGGCTATAAATGAAATGTGCTTAATTATTTTAGTTTTCTCCTTCTGGGGGAGTATTTAATAATTACTCACTAATTAAACCTAGACAAGGATAAAAAGGGGTCAAATAAAAAATGAAAACTTTGTTTAATCAAGTAGGAGGCAAAATGGAGGCTAACCACATAGGCACCAAAGCATAAAACAAAGTAGTTATTTTGACTAGCTAGAAATTCCTAAAGCTGCAGCTAACGTGGGACTTGGGAGATACAATTTCTGACCCTTGAAATTATTTGAAAGTAAGCAGTTTTAAGTTTTCCCTTTTTCACGGGGGCTCTCACAGCCCCACGAGTCTAATAACCGTTCTGTGCCCAAGTCTTGAATTTCTGTTGCACTTTGTCTGAAGGCCCCTCAAATCCTTACGTCCACGGGATCTAAAATGAAAACGCTCCATGAGAGAGTGACAAGAGTGTGCTACCCATACAACAGTCACCTGCGCCAGTGACCAGGCCAGACGGCGTGTGCGCTGTCTCTCAGGCGTGGATGGACAGGACACGGGGATAATCACTGACTCATTCAACATATGTCCCTCCAACCAATTGTTGGAACAGCCTCAGTAGCCACCAGGCAATGGTGGATTTGTTCAACTGCCTCAGTTTGTGACTCTTAGAATCCTGCTGGTTGGATTTTTGTAGAAATACAGATGAAGCTTTTCTGTAAGGGATCCTGAATGCTATATTTGAACCACACCTATAGAGAGTAGTGGGGGTAGGCAGAAGGGAAATTTAATTAAGCCAGTCAGTCTTGCTACCAGGGCCTCTGTGGGGGCTTTTGATGTCAAGACTTCTGATCCCCAATTCAGAACACCACTTACTGGCTATGGGAAAATGGAACAGCTCAGAAAGAAATGTAGAAAGCTATCAGGGCCGGGAGTACCACTATTAGCTTTATCAGGCCAGAGATTTGGAACTTACTTCATTTCTACATCCTCGTAATCTTCAATAATAATATGCGATGAAGTGAGAGATCGGTAAAATCAACAAGGCAATTTAATATACAAATTAGAAGTTAATTTCAAATCACAAGTGTGGTCTTTGCAGGCATCAAAGCACCCTCCTTGGCAGCCTTAGCGTCATTTTTCTCTAATTCGATGATGTCGTGGAGCTCAAAGAACATCAGCCCCCTTTTTCATTTTGCTTTGGACAAACATGGAGATTTGCAACGACTTAAAGAATATTGTGATTATCTCTTCCCCATTGATAGAGTTGTGAGGGTCCTTGAACAATTCTGCTCCACAGTTTTGTGGTCAATTTCATTGTGGCTATGACCCCTCTGTTGGTGAACATGGACTTGGTCACTTGTCATTAAGAGAGGAAGGTTCAATGGGGACCCTTCATTTCCATGGAATCATTTATCTTGTTACAAGGAGAGGAAATAAAAGAATGAGTCCTGATAACTTGGACGATGTCCTTATAATTTTTTCATTCTGCATGATAACATTTATCTCAGAAACAGATGAAATTTACTTCTTAGTACCCCCAAAATGAAAATGAAAAGGTTGCAAACAGAAGTTATGACCAATGATCACCTCAATATAACATGGAGAGGGAGAGAAGCACTGCCCAGATGGTGCCCTTGACCTTGAACTTGACCTTGAATTTGCCTGGTCTTTATGCATCTTTTCTCCCTTAGATGAGGAGTTGGGGATGGGAGGACCTAGTTCTATGAGCTTTGAAACAGCTCAGGGAAAAAGATTTAACCAAAAGAAAGCCAAGAAAACATTGGAAGTCATAGTTATTATATGTAATCATGAGTAAAATATCAATGGCTTTGTGGGAAAACCTTTTGAACAATGTCTGCTCCTCCGAGTTTTAAACATGTTATTCACTGCCTCCTAAAAAGAAGCTAACAATTAATGTGAAGCCTAGTAAGAAGGAAAACATCTCCCCGCTTTTGGCCAAAATTCCTCCTTAATCGGACTGACTTTTTAAATCTCCTGTAGTTTTATTTTTTTAAAAAAGTCTTAAAGTTACCATTGGATAGATTGGTATTTGGAATTATATGGATGTACTAGAAAAATAAAATACCACCATAATGTGCCAGGACTCAAAGATCCAAATGTCTTTTCTGAGCTAACTTTCATGGAATCCAGACAATATTATAAAAATTGTATGAATCTCCAGAAATCATTCTTAACTTTTGAGAAAAACTTCAATAAGTATCAATATTTAACATCACTCTTTGATTATTTCTAATCATACTCCATTTTGATATTAATTTTGCTGTTTTCTTCTCACATTTCTAGTTGGCTTTCATGAGACTGGTGTATCACCTTGATCAAGGTGATATATATCTACTTTTATATTTTTTTAAATTCTAAGAATTACAGATTAAATGATAAAACTACCATAGCTAAAGATGAATAATGATACTAGTAAATATTTAAATGTGATAAATTGTAAATGAAATTTCAAAGGGTATATTTACCATAATTCAAATTGCTAGGAATCCTATACTTTCATATGCCCTAGTGTTTCTATGTAGAAAAATCAAAATTTCTTTTTCTTGTTAAATAACTGGTAATATACTCAGAGGATGGCAAAAAGAGGGAAACTAGGGGTCTACACAATGTGCAAGTTCCAGGATATTAGGGTTGGGGGTAAAAACAGGTGCTGTGAGACACCCGTGTCCCAGTGGCTTCCACCTGCATTTTCATGCCAAATGGCAAAACCATTATATCTTCCCACAGAGGTGGCAGAATAAGTCATATATTGTAAGTCATATGTCATATATTATATGTCATAAGTCATATAAGTCACATATAAGTCAAAAAGTCATAATGATCTTTTTTGTATAACCTAATTGTGTTTTAGAAAACACAATTTTAACACAAAGTTTAATTGTATAACTTTTAGGTAATGTTGTAATAAAAACATGATTTAGGATACAAATTCATGATATATTCCATCTCATTGGAAATGTTATGTGAAATAGAAAAGAAGGGCAAGAAGCTCAGAAAAAAGAAATAAATTTTTAAAAATTTGATATGAAAACCAGAAAGTACAGTAATATTAGAGCTAGATAAAAATATAAACCTGAACACACAACCTTGTAAATAAATATACTTTTCTGATTCTTCCCCCAGACGGCAAGCCGCTCCCAGCCCCCTCTGATTCTGTGGACCCTCATTACTCAGGCCGACTCTGGACTCACACACTGGTAATCTGGCAAAGGAACCATAGCTTTGCAGAGAGTAGCTGACCCTCTTTGAGCCCGGAAAATTCAAGACAGTTCTAGAACATCTTGCTGTCTGTAAGCAAAGCTATTTTAGAGCCATCTGGAAGAATGTATTTACTTTAATAATTTTTAAATGTATTTTTTTATTGCTGACACTGTTCTAGATGCCCCCCTTCACCACCCCTTGCCACCACCCTCCACCGAGCCCCCGCCCCCAGCCCCACTACATCACGTTGTTGTCTGTGTCCATGGGCCACGCATGTACACATACATATTCTTTAACTAGTTTAAAGGGATTTGTACTGGCCCAGCTGTGACCATTTGTGCATCAGAAAGAGAAAAGACTCTTGGCCCATGGCAGTGCTTCAAAGAGACATACAGATGGAAGCCATAATGAGAGGGGTCACTGGGTAAAAGGGGTGACGACGGCCTCCACATGCATCCTGGACCTGGTGCCTCTACTGCTACCGAATTGCGATGACAAACTCCTGAGAGAAGAGAGGAAAACCGTGACCATTCACCTCCCTGTACAGCCTGGCTCTGGGCGGTGTACAAGAGTGAGTGAACGGGCACTTTCTAAAGGTGGTGGTGACAATCTGGTGGCCGTCCAGGCAGGCTGTTATTATCTGGAACATTCTATTATGTCATTTGTGCCCAGTCACCGGCATTTAAACTAGGACTTCCTTGGTATCTCCTTAGAACTCTTCTTTCTCATCCATACTTATTCAAGCACTGGTTCTCGAACTTCCCTATGCACCTGGAGAGTTTATCAAAACAGGGATTGTGCTGGGCTCCAGCCCGTGGTTTTTGAATTAGTAGGTCTGGGGGAGGCCCAAGCATTTGCATTTCCAACAAGCTCTCCAGCGGATGCTGTTGGTGCTGCTCTGGGAAACACACTTCGAGAACCTATCCTAAGAAAAATGACCAAAGCTGCGGTCCTGGAAATATTCTTGCTGTCTCCCAGCTGCCAAACAAGGCCTGCGAGCTGTGTGCATTCTTCACATGTGGAGGGGGGCTCGTTGGCACGCCCTCGCTGCCCTGGGATCAGCGTCATCAAATGTTTTCTGGGGGAGAGCAAGTTACCCTGAGGACGGACCGCAGAAGCCACAGTTGAGACTGACCTTATCCATCTCAGAAGCACAGTCACCTCGCGCGCCCAATCGGACCACGGCCAGGGCTGTGAAGATGCTCAGAGAGGAAAAGAATACATTTCCGCTTCCGTGGTTGTTATCCATCTCTCGGAAGAGGTTGAAGCCGAAGTCTGCATTCACTGCAGCGAGGGAGGCCATCGTGAAGCGGAGTGCCACCTGAAGAAGAATGAAGACATGAAATGAATTCTGAGGACGTTTTCCATCGATGCCATGGGTTTTATATTCTTTTACTTTCTAAACGCTTCATTTCTTCAGCCTTGGATGTAACCATAAATAACTTAGAACAACAACAACAACAAAATGTTCTTTGCTCCAGTATTCTTGTTGCCAACATGCTAAAACGATCTCTTCTGGCAACAAGAATATGATACACTCAGTTTTTACATTACTATTGTCTAACGCAATGTTTCTGTGCTCCTGCCCATGGTCTCCTATCCGTACCTAGGACATATTCCCATTTCTTCTTGATGTGGCATTTCTATTGAGTGGCCTCTGGTAGTTTCATTTTCAAGTCCTAAGCAGACACACTCATGGGGTCTATTCTAAAATCATCCCAGATTTCTAAGCTGAAATAAAACAAAAGCACTGTTTGCAGTAAAGTAACTATTATAATATTAGACAGTCTGTTAAATGGGCTCTAGTCTTGGAGATTTAATACAGCACTTTCTCCGTCGTTCTCTCCATTACAGCCTGCATACACATTTTTAGAATAATCATACATCCTAACTTTTGAGGGGATCATCCTAATTTCTAATATTATGCATCCTTGGGCCTACAAGTATATTTGTTATTTTCAGGATTTTTTTTTTTTTTGCTCCTTCTGGGAATGGAAATATAATTGTCATATTATATATCACAAACATTCATAAGACTTTCCAATACAGAAGTCTATATCTTACTAGAGAACCTAAGGTACAAAAGCAAATTTAGAATCCAGGATGAAAATGAGAGTATCCTTGAATTCTTAATGTTGTTCCTGCTACCCCGCAATGGAATTCTTCAGGAATCTATTTTGGTATTTTTTTCTTGTAGACTTTCTACACAATATTCAAATCAATCCCAGTACCACAAGTTAGAAGTACCACAGTAGAAGTTGTCTCAGACTACTTTGTGAATTAACACGAATACTCCAAATTATTCTTCTTGAATATTCTGTGCTTTCACACCCCATGGTGTGGCAGGTCCTAAGAGACGCGAACCCTTAAGGGACCCAGTCCTAACCCCAAGCCTGTGTCTAGTAACTGTGTGCTCTGGGTCAATTCTTTAACTTCTCTGAGTTTCAAAGTTTCACCTTTTTCAGTGAGATGATCGATTTATAGGACAGAAAAACATGTGTTCTTCCACCCTTACCTCCATAATGCTGAGGACCACACCGCAGCATCAGGGCATTTGGGGTGAGGCGTCAGGGTGTGGGGTGGAAACCAAAGGTCAGGAGGAGGGACACATTTGTGGTTGACTACAAGAATATTCTAAAACTGCCGTTGTACTTACTTCAGTGAAGTCACAAAAATGTAATGCCTTGCAAAATTAAAAATGACATTAAAATAAATTTTCAATTCTATTTTACCAAATAGGAGCTTGAGTTTAACAATGAAATTGAGAAACAACTCCATATAATGTCTGACCCATTATAGATGGTCAGTGGATTAAAGCTGCTACATTCATTGGCCTCCATTTTGTCCTGCAAAGCATTAGCTTAGACATTTCCAGAGTGTTCTGAGGACCCCATATTCTTCACTTGGAATTCCAAATCCTGAGAACACCATGGAGGGACAAGGCTGTAAATGAGACTGTCTTTCAAGGTCAAACTCAGCTACCTTTCAATTCACTATGGGTCACACTCTACAGTTATACCCCCAGGAACACAGAGTGAGAAAATCATTCACACTCCACATACCCTTTACTCCAAGAACAAACATCTACATATTTTTTTTCATAGAGATTCAGAAAAAATTTAACTGATTTCATACAGAATCCAGTGGGCAATATTAGCATTGTCCATGGACCCCAAACTTTTCAGGGATTCAAAAATCATATTTTACATCTGAAAAAGTAAGTCTTGTTTCTAAAAACATGAGAAATTATAAGATTAAAATTAATGAATATACAAGTAAACACACTAAGTTGAAGCACAAGTTGGTTTTTATATTAAGTTTAGAAGTCATAAAAAGTTCCTCAATTTTAGGGAGAAAATATGAGATATATTCTCTTGAAATCTTTCCAAAACTTCATGTTGATTGCTGAAAATCATAATAAGTGAAATTAATCACTCTTAGGAAAGTAACTTTAAATGCAAAATCATAATACTCCTTTTAAACTTTTTACAGTGAAAATTATATTTAATGGACAATTGTGGGTATATTTTAATACATTTGGTATAATATGGACTTTGAAGATTATAATATAATCTTCAAAATGAGACCTGAAAGATTTTTAAATGACCCTGTTTGCAGACTATTTGGTCCAATGTGGTCTGGAAGCTACTTGGTAGTAGCTGACTCCCAAAGCATAAAAACACACTTTTCAATACATTTTTCTTTAGTCAAGCTCCAACTTGTCTTACTGCTTTACAAATTTAAGTTTTAGTATTTTACTCCCTGGGGTGAAAAAACTCTTTCAAATAATTCTTTAAGTCACAATTTTTTTTAATCCTCACCTAAGAATATGTTTTTAAATTGATTTTAGAGAGAGAGAAAGAGAGAGAGAAGCATCAATGTGAGAGAGACACATCGATCAGTTGCCTCCCCTGTGTACCCCGGCCAGGGACCAGACCCTCAGCCTAGGGATGTCCCTGACCAGGGGTCAAACGTGAAACCTTCTGGTCTCTGGGACAATGCTCCAACCTACCTACTGAGCTACCCAGTCAGGACTAACTCACCCATTTTCTGTTTCTTTTGGTCATCACGGCACCTTTCATAAAACATTGAAGAGAAAGGAAGCTACACAGAAGTCGGTGTGTTCAGGCATCAAGTTCATATTTGTTATCACTTCAGCAGAGAAACCACAGTAGAAAAATCATCACTATAGAGAAATAGGAACCGAGACATTCCTAGGCCATCATCCATCCCCCAAGCAATGGCTTTTAAAGTGATAGATGGCATTAGATTATATATCTTTCAGCATTCTTGTTCATACACGTTGGAAATAAATACCAAAAAGTATGTTCACTTCACATAATTGATTTTATAAGCTTTATGCAGGTACGCTGTGGGTTCCAGAAATGAAAGCAAGATTCTCTTTCCTTCTCATGCCGACTCTTGTTGGCAAATTCAGCCCTGACTTAATTTCCATCGGGGGAAAGATAAGTAAATATTTGCATGATACCAAAACCGTGATGTTTCTTTCTCCTATAAATTCTTTTCACGGCAACTGTTTAAAAACAACTACAACAAAATACAACGAGCCATCAACAACTATACAATGACTTGGGTCCTAGCTAAATAACTAAAGGAAAGTAAAAAAGAAAGTAAGTTTTGTTGCTAGAGAAATAATATCGGCATGATATTGTCCGGTGTGCCATTGTTCAGACAGCAACGAAGAAAAATTCTTTTTGTATGGTAAAAACTTGGCTTTCAACTAATTTTATATCTTACTACAAATATACCATATTCTTATGTTTCTTACCTAGGTATTTTTAGCTTAATATATTGATATGTGGCTGATTTATAACTTTCAGGCTAATAAAACTCATGAAGGTTCTTCAGTCCCAGAGAAACTTGAGAACCAAAAGCCCCCGGAAGCCTGAAGCCTCTTTGCTTCCTTATGGTATATTTCCATCCAGGAAATGCGCTTCCCTCCTGTCATCAGCACCAAAGGATAAATATGTTCTCACTAAAGCACTTTTTTAAAAAGTTTAATTAAAAGAAAGAAAAGTAATTTTTAAATAAAGCATAAGAAAAACCAGGGACAAAACATATTCAATAAAATAAAACTATAATGATAATATTTCATGTACCCAAAGCATATTATTCTTAATTGACAAACCATATGCCTTAAATATTTGATCAAGATATTATCTAATCTTAGAATATTTTTGCCTGTACAAAGAAAAATAATCATATTTCATAGCATATTATTGATGGAGAAAAAAACTCCTGTGTAACAAACCAAAAGTCACATATTGGAGGAAAAAATGAATAACTTTCGCATGTTTAATTTTTATCGTCAATGTGTAAGTTAAGTGGAATGCTATAGAGTTACTCCTTTACAGAAGTATTTTCAAATCTTTCCATTTCTATTAAAAAATGTGGTTTCAAACATTGATAAATCCCTAATGAGATGTGCACTTTATTATGTAATTAAAAGAGTTCAATTCTAATCTCAAAAATTAGTGTATTTCAACCTGCAATGCCTGAAATAAGAACACTGGACATACAGACTCGAGATCTGTACACTCTTCCCTAAATGCTATTTATCATTCCAAGAATGCGCCACGAAGTGCCCCACGGGTCTCTGACCCCTCCTGGTGGTGTGCACCAGCTTCCCTCGGACACCCATGGAGACAGCCCTAGACACAGCCATCACATAGAAAAGCTGAGAACAGGACCAGGCAGCAGTTTTGACATGGTTTGAAGAGTTTAGACTCTGAGATACAGAGAAGCACCCATAATTCACTCACTTCCCTCTCTCAAAAGTGTCCGGCCAGATTTTAAGTGGCGGGCTTTAGAAATATTTACCTTACTCTCTTCATAGAGGAAGTTGGCAGCTGGCTGGGTGAGTCTGAAGGAGCGCCTTGCACGGCTCTGAGATATAAAGGCTCTGACTCAGACACTCCCTGCTGCCTTTTGTGATGGCCATGGTAGTTTTAAGTAATGTCATTAAGACGGGCTTGTGTTCAGGCCCTTCCTAGAGCAAGTTAAAAGAAGTGGTAAAGTATTAGCTACAGATCCAACTCAAGGAAGTCAAAATAGATATTTTTAATACATCAAGTTTCAGCATAAAATTTTCTTTAATTGGATATTACCATCACGAAGTAATTTCGCATAGTGTGTGGAGATATTCATACGTTGTGGTACAACTAGCCTTTGCATATGGGACGGTATGCTTTTACAGTTCAGTCACTGATTTTTGTTAGTGTTTGTTCAATTCCTCCTCCTCCTTCACCTCCTCCTCCAACTCTGGTATCTAAGGAGGAACACGGCACAGCCTCGCTTTCCAGGTTCCCCTTTCCAGCACGTCTGAACGCCACTATCACAGAGGGGCCTCCGGGCAGTCCTGGAGAAGGGAAGGGAGCAAAGTACTGGAGAAGGGGTCGGCGTGGCCGTGGGAAGCCCTGCTCTGTTTGGGGGATTGGGGACCCCTGGATTTGAAGGAGATAAGTTAGCTGACCGTTTCAGACGAGATAGGTCTTAGTTTACACGGTGTTTCTGACTTTACCTTACACATCCTTCCCACAAGCATTTTTGCTCATCCTGTCTTTAACTGTATGTTTTAATACTAAAGATAGACTATATTTTTATGTCCTGACCACTTGAAGTTCTCTAAAGTGAATGTTCTACAAGAGGAACAGATGTGTTAGCCATGTTGGACACCCAGAGAGCGCTCTGCCTCCATCGGAAAAAGCATGTTAGTGATGGGAACAATGAAAACTAAACAATGAAAAAATGATGAGTAACTCCAGGGAAAACAAAGATAACACAGTGAAATTGTATCATAGCACTCATTAGTTCAGCTGTGGGTGACGTTCTCTTAGTTGTAATGATTTAACTATTAGGTAGTGAGCCGAACAAAACTTAGGATATACCTCTGTAGTGCTCTTAGGAAGACACTGTGGGGTGGGGTGGGGTACAGAGTACGCAAGAGGCACATGGTCCTTCCGGGAAGGAGGTCTGCAGTGAGTCTCTAAAAGTAAACAGCAAAGAAAGACCAGCATTGGCATGTTATTTCGATGTCTGGAGAAAGAATTTTAAAAGCAGCTGAGATTGAAGATAAGTATACACCTGTGAAACCATCACTGCCAATCAATCATATCTCAAAAAAGTAATTTAAAAAGAGCAATTGAGAGTTGCTGCTCCTGTCCAGTGGGAGGGAGGCATAGTGGGTGGGGGGAGGAGGCTGCTGTTTCAGATGATAAGCTTTTCGGTCTCATTTGGACTCCTCGCTCCTTAGGTCATATCTAATATAAACTTGAAATAGATGAAGGATGAAATACGACAGGGAGGTTGAATCCAAGCTCAGCAACTCTACCTGCTGTGTGACCAAGTGACTTTATTTCTTGGAGCCCCCATTTTCTCATCCATAAGATAAGAATTCAGATCAATTTTATTATATTCTCATTTTAAATACTTGCCTGTATATATTATATGTAAGTGTGTGTGTAAGTATATAATCACCAGCATGGTGCTCGGTGCAGGGTAGGCCTTCAATAATTTTTATCCTTCACACCTGTCCTCCATGCCCACGGGCCCGCACTACATTGTATTATATGTTATTACATATAATACTACAACATAAGATGCTGGACCGCTGCAGCCATTTTTACATAGTGTTTACCTCCCAGATTCTAGAGTTTTATTGCTATTAAGCCTCTAGGGTAATAGTTCCATCCCTCTGAGTCAAATGATACTCCGGCTTCATCGGGAGCATTTTCATAGCAGGAGTTGAGAGCAGACGTGAGTAAAAGCTCAGAGACAACAGCCAGGGGAGGTGAGGGCTTGACAACATGGAGGTTGATGTGTGGAGGGAAAGATGGAGGTGACTAATGTGACCCAATTTGCCTGGGACTTTCCTGGTTTTAGCAAGTCCCTCATCCTGGAACACCCCTCAGTCCTGGAGAAATGGCCACGGGGATGCTTCCTCCCTTCGCCTACAGCTCCCAGAGCTTTCCCCACACACTCGCCTATCTAGGGCACCCCAAATCTGGGCTCCCACACCATCACATGGTCATTCAATTCTCACTGTCTTGAGACACACAGGATGTATTCCTGACACCCAAAAATATGTCCCCGTCTGCTCACTGATACTGGAAGTCACCATGATGGGAGACATGGGGTCCCATGCCACAGTTAGAAGCCAGGCTCAGGAACCAAATAAGTCAGGACAAAGGGATACAGAGAAGGGTTTCCTCATGAAAAGATCAAGCCAAGCAAAACTGTGTTTTCAAGGGTGCTTATGTAGAGGGACAGGGTATGTTAAGGACATGATTGTCTCTACTTACCTCCGGTGGGGAGGGAGAATTTTGTTAGTAAAAGGATGGGGGAGGGAGGCTTCAGAGGGTCTGGCAATGTTCTATTTGTTAATATGCAGGTGTATATTGAATGCACTTTGATATATCCAAGTTAGGTTTCATAATTTCTAAAAGTCAATCAAAAATATAAAGAAAGAAGATGCCTCAAAGATAGGATCACAGCATTTGTACATAACTAGTCATTGATCTGTTCCTGAGAGCAGGTTTGGATGGAGGTGGGCTGGGACCTTAGCCCAGGATGAGCGCAGTGGCAGTGAGCTCAGGAATGAAATGCCGAATAAAACCAGGAGGTTTTATCTGCACTGACTGACAGGACACATGGCAGAAACCAGGGCTCACGGTGCTCCCTTCAGCAACTCCGCGCCTAACGGGAATTCCTGCGTGACGCAGGCTGCCTCCCCGGAAGGGCAAGTCCCTCCAGAGCAGCACCTGCAGAGGTGTCAGGGTTCTGCCTGTGATCGCTGGCCACGTTCTGGTTTCCTCCGGATTCAGTAGTGAGCTTATCTCTCACCTAAGGCAGTAGACACAGGAGAAGTCTGTACAAATATGGAAATCAGTCATGTAACCGCACCGCATCTGGTAGAAGCAATGATGACAAGCTGATCTTCCTTCCCAAAGTGATCTCTTCTCACTCACAAAAGAAACGTTTTGCCCACCTACTTGGGAAGTCAACAACGAAAAGCCAGGTGGTAGTTGGATTAACCACCGTCTAATGAAACCAAGCAAGCTTTTCTAACCTGATTTTTTTCTAAAATCCTTAGAATGAGGTCTTAAAGGCTGTCCCTAGGTACAGCCAACATCCTGCCTGAGTACCTGCTTATTGATGTGTAGACCCAGCTCCTGGGATGGTTTCCCTGGAACTCAGAGCAAGTGTTGCCCCTAAAGAAGCTTATGAGCATTTTGCCTTTGCACCAGGTTTCAAACTAGTATCTAAGGAGGTTGTTATGGGGGCCATTCTCTTTGTGTGAACCAGATTTGAAGGGGTAATTTGTCCATCTCTGTTCTTTACGATGCCAGTGGGTTTAATGTAGCCAAACAAACAAATATCAGGGTCCTCAGTGGCCATCAGTTTGTCTCAGCACATACCCTCTGTGACCAAGGCAAGACAGCAGTGACTCTGAGCTTGGTGTAAAATTTTATTGCATTGTGTCACTGAGCTCTCGGGCTCTAATTCCTTCCAGCCCTACCCTGTGCACATGTGCTTGGCAAAGGGATCTAAAATAGAATTTAATAAGATATCTTCATCATTCCTCAAACTCAGATGTTCCTCTGGACCCTGAGCTATTTGGACTGTGGCTTCTCTTTTTAACTGTTCTCCATCCTTCCCCAACTCTGTCTTGTTCCCTGTTTTCTCTAACTTGGAATTTTCCAAAGACCTATCTGTCAGGTTAGTAATCTCACCTGGATGCTTACCTGCACTAAGCATCTTCAGATAGGAGCTGAAACTTGAGGTGTCAGTTCATTCTTGTTACCCTGCCAGCCTCCTCCCCACCCTTCTGATCTGGCAGTTGCAAGTCACATCTGCAACACCCAGACCCTCCCTGCTGGATGGTACAGACCAGAGTTCACTCAAAAGGGTTTTCCCCTTGAAAGTGGCCAGGTGTAAGCAAAGGTAGGTTAGGACCAATCAGTTGCTGACATCTTTGCCATTAGAACATGCCACACAGGGGCATGCCTTCCAGTCTTGGCTCAAGCATCATATCGTTGTGCTAAAAGTTGTACCCACCTGCATCTGCTATGCACAGAAGGAAGA
Organism: Anoura caudifer; assembly: GCA_004027475.1. Lineage (NCBI taxonomy): Eukaryota > Metazoa > Chordata > Mammalia > Chiroptera > Phyllostomidae > Anoura > Anoura caudifer. Next base: position 79,594 of record PVKU01004395.1, read on the forward strand.
GCAGGCCTGGTTCTTCTGGCTGAATGTTTTCTAAAGCATAGCCAACGCTCACTCTATTGTGAAAAGCTACTGGAATCTGTAGGTACCATCATCTTATAGTTGCTTCTCAATTTTGTCTAGTTTGGCCTCTTTTGCAGGACAGAGAGGACCCTAGACCTTACCCAAAATCAAATAGAGCAGCTGTTGCTCACTTCCATGATGGTTTATGAGTAATATAATAGCAGAGGAAAATAAAGTCACAAATAATGTCTGAAAATTAATCTTGACTTAGTGGTGGCAGTCAGTTTTCTGGTGAAAAGTATAAGCTTACCAATGGATTTCCTGTTCTCTGTATTCTGATTGTAGTTATCACCAACTAGAGGGAACTGCAATATTTTTAGGTCCACATCCTTTCTACAATCGTTCTATGGTAGGGGTTGAGGATTTTCAAGTGGTGCAATGACTGGTAGGTAAAAGGCAAGGGGCCGGAGTGACGTACAAACTGGATAATCCTCCTGGAATGACCAGGGCCAGCCGTAATTAGAGCTCCTGTCACCATTGTTTTTCCCTCCACTTAAATCCGGACAACCCTCCCACTGCTGTGTTTACCACAGTTCACTCCCAACTAACCAATCCCAAAGTGGCATGAGTCCGAGAAGGAAACTCAGCCATGGGAACTAGTGTGTCATACACATTCTTCTCCTTTGCCATACAATGATAACCCAAATTTCCAAAGCCCTTACCAGTTCGTGAGTACAGATAAGGTCACATGAGCTGTAATAAGCTAATCTGACCATCTCCTGTCCTCACCCAGAACTGACGCTTGCTGTGGAGTTTGCTGGTCACCTTGGCCACCACGTAGGCCTTTAGTGTCTCTCCTCCACGCAGATGCCCTCATCAACATCCTCACCTCCAGGATTTGGAGGGCTCTCTCACCTTCGTCACTGCTGCTGGTGCTCATTGCGAGAGCACCAGGGACCCCACGAAGAGCACTATTTCCTTGAGCCATCATAGACCCCAAGCAGGAGGTCAGCACCTTCATTTGGTCCCATGAAGAAATGGGAAGAAGGTCCCTTCCCCATCCTCGCACCTTACTGCCAACATCTAGCAGAGATGCCTGCTGCACCTACATCTTCCAGAGCTGAACATCTATATGGTTTCTTTGGCTGCTGCTTATCCTTGAGACCAGGCAGATAACAGAGATTCTCTCATGGTCCTTCATTTGTCCATTGTACCCACAAAGACCCAGGCGTTCATGTCTTTCTTATAGGTTCCCTGCCTCAAGTAAGTGAACTACTACTGTAAATAGGCACTGTGGGGCACTACCAAGCTGTCTGATGACCCGTTTTCTCTACTATTAATGAGTTTTCCACCTTTAACAGTGTCTATGAAGGTTTCGTTTGAAATATATTTTACTGTCATTATCTTCACATGAACCACTAGCCATATCTTCTTTTTAAAGGCATAATATAAAGTGACTACAGATGTTCACCCTTCCCCCAAAAAAGGCCAGGAAATAAAACAAAATGGTCCACCTAGACCCAAAGTCATTCTCTGCTCCAAACGGCGGGTGCTCTCTCATAATCGTGCTCACGCTGCAAGGAAAGGGGTGCTTTTCCCACGGAGTTTCAATGTTATGACTGCCAGTCTCGGAAAGCTTCCATATTTTTATTTTTTTGTGTGTGTGGTAGTTCTGTAGCTACCTGAACAACATTTTTTTCATTTTTTAAAGATTAAAAAATATTTAACTACATTTAGCATGGGGGTTTTGTATATATGTGTTGTATATATTCTAGGCACTAGGAGACTCCTTCAAGCCAGAAACCAAGACTTATTTCCCTTTCTTCTCCCATGTATATGATAGTGTCAGCCTTAACAAAAGTTATGGAATGAATAAAAGGACCCAGAGTAAAATAAGTGTCATAGCAGAAAGGCAAGCCAATGAAAGCACTGAAGAAGTCACAATTAATTGGAAGTGGGCCTCACTGATGAGTGAGCACATGATCTGGAACTTGGAAAATAAAGATGAGAAGCGTTCCAAAGGGAACAGCATCTGTAAAAACCTGTGGGAATTCATGCACATGCTGTGTTCTGGGACTAGCTAGCAACCACCTACTAATGCAAGGTTATGGGGTGGCGGCACATCAGGCCCTGTTGCCTGAATGAATGAGGATGGTGTTAACAGGGACAGAGAATTCAGCAGTCGATGTACGCATGACAAAGGGGAAAAAATAAGCTCCACTTTGGGTATTATTGAATTTGAGATGCCCACAGGATGTCCAGCTGGACAAAGGAGCTGGAAATTCAGGCTCCTATATAAAAGTAGTTGGTGATAGAGATGTTCATTTGAGGGCCTTTCACACATAGGTTATAATTAAAACCATAAATGAGATTCCCAGACGAAGAGTCCAGAGCAAGAAGCAGAAAAACTCACTGGGAAGACTCCTTGGGAAATTCCTACGTTTAAAGACTAGGCATAACAAGGGTATGGGGAGGCAGAAGCAAGAGGTGAGAGCGATGCGGGGGAATTGCAACAAAGATGTGCTGGCCTCCAGGATTCTCATTCTTCTCACTACACACGACTGTCTTCTATGCATTGATGTAGGGTTTTTCTTCACCTTTTCCCCCTGAAGTTTCTCTTTGAATAATTAAGATGAAGAAAATTAATTGTTAAAGTACACACATGACTACTTCCTTGGGCTTTACCTTTGAAAAGCAATGAACTCGTACTACATCATGTCTGTCCTTTACTCAGGAGCACTGTTGTTGGAGGTAATTATTAAAATCCAGCCATAAGAATAGCAATAAAACGTTAGTCAAGAGAAATTTCCTTCACATCCTAAAATATATTAGAATACCCCCCCAAAGCTCAGGTCATTTGTATTTTATTTGTTTGGTGTCTATTTGTTTGTTCTGAATTGCAGAGATTGAAATTTGGATATAAACTGTATTTATGAGATCTAATCCTTCTCATCTAAGTCATTTATTTGAATAAAATCTCGTACTAGCAAGTTCCATGACTTAATTACATGTTGTGTCATGGTTAATTCATTCTAAATGCTTTGAATGTTAGGTCTATTTTTACTTCCTGACATTTTCTCTGTTGTTTCACTATGGGTAGGGCATAAAAGAATTCAATCAGTCTACACCACTTATTTACATGTCCCTATTTACCCTCTTTCTTTTCCTTCTACCTTCTCCACTTCACCTTCTTTTTTTCCTTTTGAAATGGATAAACGTGGCTTTCACTTGGCCACAAATACTGTGATACAGTATCTCCTCAGACACCTAAAGGAAGGCAACCACTGGCACTTCCTAGGAAGTCTTTCCACCAGAATTCTAAATCCTGGAGGCCTGCCTGGCTCCCACTTCTTTGCGCCGTGTCATCTCATCCTATTGACATGGTCACCACAGAGTCATGACAGGCACATTCCCGAAGGGTTCAGTCATCACTGTTGCCTACGTCTGACCTTTTTAATGTAAAATCCTTCAGTTGTGATATTTGTGAACACACTGAGATGGGAGGTTTCTCAAAAAAAAAAAAATCCAATTAGAATTTCTTAGGAAGAAAATTAGAGTTCCATGCCCACCACAGAAGTCCCACTTTCCAAATAAATGCAATGATTGCCCCCATTTGATTTCCTCAACTATTTTTTCACCTCACCATGGAATATCATCTTCATGAAAAAGAAGTGTTTTAAATCCGCAGATTCATTAAGCCTTACTCTTGATCATTTCCAGTGACAAAGTTAAATGTAAATGATATATTTATTTTTTTCTATATGCTTTTATTTTCTTGTACTTTAAAATCGTTGTACAAGTTCTCAGTAGCTGCTTTAAAACTATATTCTAGCTATATTCTTCTACTTGCTATATTCTTGTTACTTTAAAATATCCACATAAATCAGAACTAAATCTATAAATTCAGCAGCCTGGGAGGTAAACATCGACCCAATTCTTTATTAACAGATAGGTATATAATTAGCTAAAGGAAAGCTTAAAGATCATTTAAGTCTAAATCTCCCATTTTACGATATGAAAACAATTAGACTCAGAAAGTTTGTGCTCTTTTCATACAAGAAGTAGTTGGGACTCCTTCATATGATTATCTCAACATAAGATGAGAAAAGCCATTGACACAATTCAATGCCCCATTCATAAATATAAAATTTTAGAAACACAAGAAAATAAAAAGATGCCTGATATCTCTGTTACTACTAAGCATCGCACTGACTATATTAGCAGGTCAATCAGAAAGAAAAATGAATGAATCAAAATAATAAATAGAATTATCTGTATTTGTAGATGTAACAGTATACCTGGGAAACCATAGGTAATTGATGATAGAAGCAAGTCAAACAACAAAAGAACTCAGTGAAGTAACAGGTATAAAATTAATGTACAAAAATGAATAGAAAGCCCAGAGTTACACCCCAAAATGCCTATGGAAAGTCAGAAGGTGATAAAGGCAACATCTCAAATCAATGGGATACAGATGGATATTTAAGTAAACAACTCTGGGACAACTGGGTAGCCATTTAGAAAAGATAAAATTATATCCACATCTCACCCTCACCTAGGAATAAACTCCTAATGATTTAGGGATCCAATGCAGCAAATAAAATCACGTATGTACTAGAAAAAAATATATGTATGTCAATTCCTCTTTAACTTCTGCGAAGGAAAAGACTTTCTAACTATGACTCAAAATCCAGAGAAAGAAAAGGAAAGATTGATAAATTTCACTACAAAATAAAAATTAAAAGTTGTGTATGTCAGACAAATACCATGTGGTTTCACTTATCTGTGGAATGTAAAGAACAATGTAAATAAACAAAACAGAAACAGACTCATAGATGCAGAAAACAGCCTGGTGGTTGCCAGACGGGAAGGAATTTGGGGGACTGGATGAAAAAGGTGCAGGGATTGAGCAGTACAGGTCGGTAGTTACAGGGCAGTCACCGGGATGTCAAGTGCAGCACGGGGAATACAGTCAATAATGTTGTAATAACTGTGCATGGGGCCAGGTGGTCCCTGGAAATACTGGGGGAACACAGCAAAGTATATGACTGTCTCACCACTACTCTGTACACCTGAAACTAATACAAAATAATGTTAAATGCAAACTGTAATGGAAAAAATTAAAAATAATGTAAAATAAAAAACGTTGTGTATGTCAGAAAACACCAAAACCAAGCCCAAGTGGAGAAAATATTCACAACACTCACCACGACAGCTTATATCTCTATTATGTGAAAACTCTTAAGCATGAGGAACCCAAAAGTACCAAAAAAAAAATGTAGAAAAGACATGAACAGGAAGTTTACAAAAAAAAATTGTTTAGCTTTTGATAAACTTTATTTTTTAGAGCAATTTTAGGTTCATAGCAAAGCTGGGCAGAAAGTACAGAGATTTCCCTGACAGCCCCTGCCCCGTATAAGCACTGGCCCCCCACGTAACAACATCTCCCACCAGAGCGCTACATCTGTTACGGCTGATGAGCCTGCACTGACACACCATTAACACCCAGAGTCCGTGGTGTGCATCAGGATTCGTGCTTGGTGTTGTATGTTCCGTGGGTCTGGACAAATGCATGACACGTAGCCACCAAAATAATATCATGCAGAGAGGTTTCAGTGCCCTAAACATCCATCCTCTGTGCTCCACCCAGTCATTCCTCCCCCTCCCCACTCCTATTTTAAATTTGCGTGCAGTTAAAAATATGATTTCTTCTGCTGCTCTTATGTTTAGAAACTCTTGCTCTTCTCTGAGATCCATTACCTAACTACCCATGTCTTCTGCTAGTATGGTTTATTCTTATTTTCTTCTATAATTTTTTGGTCTAAAGTAAAAATCTACATATTTAATTATAGTAATAATCAATTATTCTACTATTATTTCTTTGAACTCTTTCCCCCAAATATGCATGCTTCCCATTCATCACAAGCTAAATTGTAACTATGTAAATAGATTTTTAAGCTATATTCTGTTCCATTAATCAGTCCATTTTTTAATCAAATAAAACTGCTTAATAAAAATATATTTCAGCATTTGATAGGACAAGTCCCTCAAAATTGCTTCATGTTTTCAAAACATTCTTGATTATTTTCACTTATTTAATTTTTCCACAGGAATTTTAGACTTATGTTTCAAGAAAAACATCCCAGTAAAGAGTGCAGTTCCATCAATTTCTGTGACTTGAAAATCATGCCGAGTCACACGTTAGTTTAAGGAGCAGAGCCTCAGGGCAGTGGTACAGTACCTCCTGGAAGACTGGTACAAAGGATCCTCAGGACACTTCAGCCCGAAGCCCAGGAGGAGCAGGAAACTGAGAACATGGGATGGAGAGATGGAGGGAGACACCCAGCACTCAAACAAGCACAAACCCAACTTCCTTCAAGAAAGAGCCAGACCATTCAGTCACTCGATGTTTACTTGAATATGAGTCAGAGAGAAAGTAAATTTGGCTTTGAAACCGCACGTGTAGAGGAATGGAGGTACGAGCTAGAAAAGAATAGAGATGTAGCATCTTCTTAGATTAGTTAACCGAGTCCATAGGTTATTGAGGAAAATTAATCTAAATCCCATCAACCTGGACTCTAAGTCTTGGGAGATACCTTTTCTTTTACGCCGAAGGTTGGGTAAGTTTCACTCTCGGACCTGCCTTCGATCTACATCATGCCACACAAATGGCATGCAGAGTTTCTGTTTTCATAACTGGGGAATGCCACACAATAGTAATTGTCTCACAGGGCAATTGTTTACAGTGACCCACTTAGGCGCACAGGTCAGACTTGTTCCTCTCTGGCTCCCTTGGCCTGGAATACATTCCCGAGTAATGGAATTCTCAAAGCATGGCACAGGGAGGTGTTAGAATCGAAGTCAACAAAAATGAGTCCTTAGTCTAGGAATTAGTGAGTGTACATTCGGAGGACACGATCTTTACCAAAGGAAAGCAGCTTCAGTAGTTTTTGCCCGATAGTCGGTCATTTCTGCCGCCACTCAACCGAAATCAGTGTGATCACTGAAGGCTGCAGCTCACCTCGTTACGGTGCGTTAGCCCCTCATCTCCGTCCCTGACCTTCTGTGATTTAAAGTACTCTTCATAAATGTTTTATAGTTCCATAACGCCTTAACATCAACTACTTAAATTCTGGACTAGTAAACATGATTTAGGTCAAGCATCTGATGAATTTGAGTATGACCAGATTTAGCTTCTGACTGTGACTCTACCAGGATTCTTTCAAAATAATAAAAGCCTATGTTAGACCCCTTCATCAATTTAAAGGGCATTATTTTCCCATTTTTTAAATATTAAAGGTTAGACCAGCTGAAGTATAAAATAATTCTCAGTTGAAAATGTTTAAATATTTAGGTCATAACAACAGAAACCCTACAAACAGTTTATTCTAGTGACCAAAGTTCCTTCTGAGAGATGCCTTAGGTGTTTCCACATGTGAGCACAGTATTTGTTTTTGCTCGAAAATGAACTAGTGGCAGGAAAGCTTGAGGCACAAAGCTTCACAAAGGTGGTAAAATTTTCAACAACCCTCTGGAGGGTCTCAGAAAAAATCACGTTAGCATTTCGATATGAAAAGTGGAGGTGAGGGTGCTCAGTCTCTTCCTACAGCAGGATTTTCATCCACTTTTCCATTCCTTTCCACAAGCAATGGCACGCGTGTCTGTGACTACCCATGACCCACCCAAACCGCAAGGCGATGGAATAATTTTAACAGTAGACCACAGTTGCCGAATCCCAACACCCTCCATTGTTTTCTGATGTAATCTAAAAATAAGGATACAACCTAACCTCCAACAAATCTCATCAAATTCTTAGTTTACAATTATCTGCTCATATTATGGGCCTATGAGTAATTCAGCACCTAATTAAAAACATCCTCTTGTTATATTCATATAACTCTTGTTTTTCACCAAATACCTGATAATTGAGAAATAAAGATCACTCTAGTATATGTTGCTGAAAGTAGTGAAATATGTCATCACATTAAATGACTCTTTCTTTCCCTAAGTATTGATACACAAAAAGGCAAAGATTGATAAAACTGCTATTTTACATGCCTGTTTAAAAAGTCCGTGGTCAACCCTGGCTGGTGTAGTGTAGCTCAGTGAATTGAACATGGGCCTGTGAACGAAAGGATCACGGTTCGATTCCTAGTCAGGGCACATGCCTGGGTTGCAGGCCAGTTCCCAGCAAGGGATGCACGAGAGGCAACCATACATTGATATTTCTCTCCCTCTCTCCCTCCCTTCCCTTCTAAAGATAAATAAATAAAATGTTTTTTTTTTTAAGTCTGTGTTCATAGCACATACCGGTTGTAAAGAGAGCAAATGCTCAAAACCACAGAACCAGTGAACATGAGATGTATCAGCAACACTCAGGCCTCCTGACACTTAGTCTCCTGCACTCGCCACGATGTTTTCTCCAGAGGCGGATAGAAGTCAGACAGAGCCCACACCTCGTCCTCTTAGTCTCCTCCTGTTCCCTCTATGCTCCAACTGTTGCTTCCCATTCTCCTCCCACCCTCACTCCAAGAGACCTCACCCGTTCCCATCGCTTCCAGACCACCCATCACTGAGGAGTCCTGACTCTGTACCTCCAGACACAACCTCTCCTTTATCTCCTATATTCCAACACCCACTTGACATTTCAGAGACATCTCAAATGTCTCACCCCCTAACCTGTCCACCTGACCTTTCCCCAAACCTGCTGTTCCCTCCAGACTTGCCTTTCTCAGGAAATGGAACTCCCATCCGCCCACCTGTGCAAGTGTGAAATCTGAGAGTGACCTTTGACATCTCCATCCCCACTGCTTCTTATCCAATCCATTGCCAAATGCTACAGATTCCTCCTCCAAAACATATCTCAGGTCTGTCCATTTGTCATCTCCCAACTCTTGCTATGATTTCCTCCCTCCTAACTCCTGGAATGGGTTGAATTGTACCCCCTAAAGTATGTATCTAACTCTTACCCTGCAAAGACTCTTGCCCTGTGAATTTGATCTTAATTGTATCTATTTATCTGCTGAATGTCTGTCTGTTACACTCCAGGCTCCATGAAGGCAATGTCTGTATCTGCTGTGTCCCTAAGAAAACTTCTGTCCTAGCACGGAAAACACTAAGAATATGGTTCTTCAATAAATCAAATTACAGAGAGGAAAGGGGACAAAGGACCTCCTTTTGTTGGTGACTATTCTAAGAAGTGTTGTGTCCCATGATGAATTAGCCAAACTTCATCAACTGTGGAAAAGTTAAATTTACAAAATGTTGCTAAATTACTTCCCCTAGATATAGGATTAATCCAAGTAGGTCAATACAACATTTGAAATTCAAATGCCATTATCAGGAAGCAGATACCCTCTCTGATGTTTGACATATTGGAGAACTAGGCGGATTTTTGCTTGTATGCACCTACTAATCACGGGAACAGGCTGAGACAGCCATGATACACAGGCCAAAACCATGGCAAGGAAACCACGCAAATCGGACCCTTGGCGCAGGAATGTGCCTAAAGTCAGGATCCTTAACACACGTGGTCTCTTCCCGTTGCCTTTCAGCCTGTAAGCATGCTGAGGAGGCTGCCATGTCCCCTCGGCCTGACCCACACTGGCACAGGTAACCATCAGAAACTCCGACTCAGTTAGACCAAGGTGCGCCTTGGGCAGGTGAGACCTGAATCAGGATACACGGACTGTATCGCCAGGGAGAAGAGGAAAATGTCACAGTCTCATTTCAGGGGGAAATTCCACAGACATTCTGGCCTGCACACAAAGCTGAAGAAGAGTGTTAACTACACTAAAACTCATTTTAACAATTTGCCCAGGCAAGTCCTTCATCTTTCCACCACCATTGATTCAACATTCATCCACTCACTGATTCAGCAGGTTTACACCGAGGGCCAACAAGGTGATAGGCCCGATGCCATACCTTAGGGATGCTACGTAAGGAAGACGCAGTGTCTCCCTTCAGTGGACCCCTAGTCTGGGCTAGAAGACAACTGACGAGCAATTACAAGGCAGCACAAAATGTGCCGCATGGGGGTGATGTCTGAACTACCAAGGAATAGAGCTCACTGAGCACCAGAGGGAGCAGAGAAACCTAGACCCACGAGATACGCTGGACGCGGCCAGGCCTGGAGGGGCAGAAAGCAGCCAGGGCCGCACAGGCAGCCTTGCAGGACAGAGGGCAGGGCAGCCCCTCAAATGACCAATGGAGCTAGTGGTCAAAGGCAGGAAGAAGAAAATTAAAAAGTTAGAATGGGGGGGAAATAAGGAAAGAGATTATCTAGGCAGCAAAATAAAAAGGAAATCAAGATTTGAAAATAATCAGTTGTGGAAGAAAAGAAAATGCGTGCATCCAGAGAGCCTGCCACCCTCACTTATGTCCCTGACTCGTGTTTCTGTGTGAAGGAAAGTACGTATTGTTGCCCACCTGTCAGTTTTAAGAGGAAAGACTCAGTACTATTCATTATCATGAAGAACATTATTTTTCAAACTTCAGGTCACAAGCTATTAGGGGAAATGAAATAAACGTAGTGGATGGATGCTAGCATTTCTTAAGTGAAATACAGTAAAATACAATGACATCGCCCAGAGTAGGATACAGAAGAACAGATGCATAGAATAAAACACACGCTCTCAGTGGGGGCAAGTATTCCTTCATGGGCGCCCATGCGTATGATCAATGACGATGTTATTGGGGGTCACGATCAAAATTACTTGATCGCCACTGACCAAGAAGTGGGTCCACATCTAATGTCGATTCCGCTCCAATCTTGGCGAACGTTCGAAATCTTTTTTAAATATTTAAGGCTTCATACACACACTCTCAGACCCTGACTGCAGCAAGGTTCTTGCTCTTTGCACTAGATGCACTTGGACCCTGAGAAGATACCTTTGAGGAAGTGGCTTTCTGCCGAATTCTCATGGTGCTTGTCTTCCTGGCAAGAGGGTGAGGCGCTGGAAAGGAGTGGGCCCGGCACACACAGGCACCGGGGCCCCTGGGACTGTTTCCTTTCCAGCGTTACGTTGTGTGTATTAGAAACCCAGGCAAGGAGGATCTGGTTACAGAGGGGCCGGACCCCAGAGAACCGTCCCCCATGCGTCCCTCTATGGTCAACTGCCCCCTCTCCAATGGTCAGACTCAGAAGGGTTGACACTGATGATAAGTCACTGCCGGTGACAACCAGTTTCTAGACAGCGGTTAGACTTTTTAGTGGGACGGTGAACCAGGGAGCATCTTTAAGAAAGGAGCTCAGGACTTTCTGCTCCACTTTATATTAACCGATCTGTTCTAGACAGCAAAGCATTTGTTCACTGGGAAACTGAAGTCCCACCTGCCACTTTCACCAGCCAGCAAGCACACACATGTGAGGGAAAGAGCCAATCGCTGTGGATGGTGTTCTGTTGTGGCTGCGGCTATTCTGTCGGGCTACGTCCTGGCCATGGCGCGATTGAAGATTCTAGGCTTTCATATCTGTGAACATGTGGCGGTCACATAGGTCATGCCTTTTTTTGTTGTCCGCTCTATAGGCTGAAGTTGGTAATGGCAGGCTGTACAATCCATGTGTATGTGTGTGTGTGTGTGTGTGGAGAGAGAGACAGAGAGACAGAGGGAGAGAGAATGCTGTGAGAATGTGGCAATGTGGCAGCAGCCCCAGATACGGAGAAGTGATTATTAGAATATGAGGGCAACACGCCCTCCTGGTAAAGCCACTTGTGGTTCAGGGAGCCGGTTAGGGATGGACAAGCAAACAGGACAGGATCCCTCAGAAACTGAAACCTATCAAGAAGGAAACTAGACTGTGAACTTGAAAGGAAGCTCTGCTGCTATTTTGCCCAGTGCAGTGCCCAGCGCGTACAATTATATGAGAGTTAAAGCCATACATTGTAGTTTCGAGAGTGTGTTCCATCCGGAACTCTCAAGAGCAGAGGTTGCCAAATGCTTTCTGTAAGGGTCCAGGCAACAAATGGTTTGGGGTGTGGGCTATATAGCCACCTGCTGCCATTCAATTTTTCAGTTGTACCCTGAAAGCAGATATAGCAAAAAAAATCAAACAAAGGACATGGCTGTGTTCCAATAAGACTCTATTTATAAAATCAAGTGGCAGGCCAGGTTTAGACCAAGAGCTAAAGTTTGCCAGCCCCTACCCTACATGGCACCGTGGAGGTTAAATATGGGGTTACAGGTTTTGACAAACCACAGGGTTGATTCTTGACAGGTCTGTATCTGACTCTGCACCTTAAAACTGTTGCACCAACAAAATCTAGGAAAAGATAAATAGCAAATTAGCCTCTCTCTTGGCCCTCATCAGCATCAATATATTATCATTATTTCTTCTATTACTATTATTATTATTATTCCTATTTTGCAGATGAAAATTAAGACTTCAAGCTATTCAATTATTTATGCAAAGGCACACATGTCTAATGGATGAGATAGATTTAATACACAGTCATTTGATTTTATAAGAATCAGGAAATCCAGAATCTAGATTGTCATGTAGCAGCTGACCAACTGAATTTCCTAGACGAGGAAGATGGACCTTTCGCATTTACTAACTCTTAACTTTGAACAGAAACTTCCAAAATGGTGGCAGTGACTAATGTGGGAAGAGAGAGAGAATTTGAGAAAAAGAAGACTTTTACCCTACGATAATGCCAGCTACAAAGAAAAGAGGGTCCTCGTAAGTTTTTCTTTCTTTTTCACACACGCGCACACTCGCTTCACCCCAGGACTCTGGAAACAACTGGCGAAATCTAAAATGTAGAACGGGAGCCTGGGAGGAAGCCCAGTGCAGGTCTAACTGCCCTGGGTGATCGATGCCTTCTCATCTCCCAGAATCCCCGTCCCAGACCATCAAAGGCTGCCCAGCGTCGGGGCAGGAACCGCTGCTCATCCCCCACCCTGACTTCAACTGGGATGGAGAGGGGGCCCAGACCCCACATAGGAATGAATGGCTGCGTGGCTTTAAAAATCTTAAACAAGAGACTGAGTTGAGCGTATTGTCACATCTGAATGTTGTCCTGGATCCCTCTGTGGGTCCCGCAGGTGAGTCTGGGGACAAACCACTCACCAACAGGTGCTCACTTACTGCTATCCAGTCACTATAGGCCACACACACATGCACACATGCACACGCACACACACACACATTCCTAAAGAGCGTGCTGCAACATCCCACACACCCACACAGCGCGATAGCGTGATGATGTTATGGGACCTGGTACGTGGAGTTCATGTACTTGCGACTGAAGCAGGTAACAAAACACGTGAGAAAACATCCCTGCTCTGCACTTTGCCTCCCTTACAGCGCACGCTCATTACATAACATCCCTGTGTGCTGGGTTAAAAACACAAAAAAGCATCCCTCTACTTTTCAACTTCAAAAGTTCCTGTGTAAGTCTCTGACAGATATCTCACTAAATCTGTTACTATGGGTTTTCACCTTGGGTGAGAACATATTGGTGGGCCATAGTAATAACCTTATAGAGAGAACTGGATACTTCTTCATTTGCGAAGTGATGCAATTCTTCTCGATACCTGCACAAAGATTGTTTAAGTTCTTCAAAATGCGGATCCACGGAGCAGCGTTTTCCTCTCTAACTCACCTTTCAAAGTGATGTTATTGAGAGTGAATTTCACTCAGCTAAGCTGCAAATTCCAGTGTCCGCCTTTAAAAGGGCCTAATTATATACCAAAGGGGTGGAAGAATCTAGGATCATCCTCATTTTATCCCTAATTTTTGTCCCTGTTCATGTCTCCTCCAGTCCAAAAATTTCTCATGACTTCTCCCAGGAAAAGGAAATCTGAAAACAAGTGGGAAATGAAAAAGAAGGAAAAAAAAAAAAAACAGTGAAAAGTGAAAAGAAAGTGTGTTTCATCATTTCCGAAGAAGTGGGGGCGGGGGGTGAATGGAAACCTCTAAAATGGCCTAAAACACCACCTTCAATTCAATGCCTTGGTTTAAACACTGTGGGACACGAGGAAATTACTAAGCCATTGTCCCTGCTCCCCTCCCCCACAGTAGTCCATGACCTAAAAGTAAATTGGAAAACTAGACTACAATGTGATGGCTGGAGATACTCCGGAAGTGCTTCCGGGAGGTGGAGGGTCACAGGAGGCTTTCCAGCGGCGATGATGCTCAAACCCCTGGGGCAGAGGGAAGGACACCACCCAGGGACGTGCCCTGGGCTGGAGGGAAGGCTCAGGAGCAGACAGGCACCAGCGCTGCTCTTCTCCTGGCTCCGGCCTCTCTCGGAACCGCCCTCTCTCGGAACCGCCCCGTGACCAGCATTAACCTTGACCCCTGTCTTCGCTCCTCCCAGGGGCCTCTAAGACCACAGGACTGGCGTCCACAAAGTGTCACTTGCAGAGCTTTGACCGCTTTACTGCCGTTCTCGTCAGCATGACTTGTGGCAAATAACCAGGGTCAGACAGGGCAACAAGCTGATCGGGTCTGAAAGAGTGACAGAGGAAACCTGGGTTTGCGCGGCCACCAGCCCTAACCCGGTCTTCTCCGCTGGTTGAACGCGAAGACAGCATCACGCTTCCGGGGTGAAACTCAGTTTTTCGCGCCGTCCCATGCACATCTCTAAAGCACTTTCCAGGTAAACCGGAGACTTGATACCTTTTTATAAGAAAATCATCCCGAATAGTTTTACTTAATCCCTACCGAGCAATCACTGTGATTTTAACAGTATGACTATAACCTTCTCTGATCATGTGTTAGCATTGGAAATCCTGCCACAGACTTTGAATCAAAAACTTCCAGATAAAACTGTGATTAAAGGCAAGGTTTCCTGTTGCTCCCTTTTCTGTTCTAATCACCACAGGGGGCAGGTCTCACAAACATAAATAGTCCGCCTCCCTCTCCTCTGCCTCTCGCCCTATAACAGGGTCCCATGAGAAGCCCACTCTCCCTGCCGTGGTAACTGAGTACAAAAACACAAGCAGAGACATCCAGGTGGTGAGTTATTGTGGGAGAAGACAATTGCAGCTCAGAGATAGTCCAAAGCCCAGCTGTGCCCAGCTTTGCCTTTTTTTTTTTTTTTGAGAACCTTTGATTCTGAATAAGTTTATCAAGTACTTGAAAGTGCCTAATGTTACTGAAAAAAATACAACTACAAACTCAGACCTCTCACCCTTGCTGCTAAAGTTGCCACACTGCATTGATAATAATGAAAATAGAATCAATGGGGTGTGTCTCACAGCTGGCAGACTTTTGGGGGGTCTAACCATCATTCCACTGTGGTCTCTAGTTTTGTTTTTGACCTAGGAGTTGACACGTAACTTGTCACCAGGGTTTTAGATCATTTGCTATAAAAAAAAATAGAAAAGACTAGCTTGTAAATATTCATTCATTTCATTCACCCGTGCGTGTTAATTCAGCATTGCTGTGACTCCCAGCAACAGAAATCTCAGACACAAGCATTAAGTGTACTCAGCATGCAAGTTATCTTTCGTCAGCATCAGGATGTGTTCAGCGTTTGGCAGGCGCATTTCACCTAAGGTAAAGAACAACACTGGTCTCCCATATCCGACGCGTCGGCCGTCGTGATGGATGCTGCCACCCACTGTCTCTCTGACCTCGAAGATCACTCCTCAACAAGTGTGCAGAGAACAGAGATGGGATAGGGGAGCTCAGGATGCCTTCAAGGAAGTGCAGGAGCCTGTGGTTTTCCCAAGCAAGGGGGTATCTGACAGTCAAGAGCCTGCTTCTCCCCACCCAGGAGCCACGAGGAGAAAAGAGGTGCAGAGACTGACGGTGAGGTGGGGGTTGTAGCCATGCCATTAGGGGCAATGCTGTTACTGCAGGCAGCTGAGTGCTCCCACAGACAGCTCTGGGGGCTGCTCGTCAACCTTAGGGAGCCTGAGAGCACTTAGAAGCCTAGAAGATGTCAGAATAACCCAGCATGTGTAAGAATGCCACTTACCTCCTCCCACGGCACTTCGAAGGCCTTCACTGCTGACTCCAGGTGCTCTGCCTCCTCCCTCCTAAGACTCCTCACCCCTCCCATCTCACTCCTGCCAAGGTTCAGGAAAAATGTCCCAGACGTCCTATTGGCTAAACCCCAAGGGAGAGGTTAGCAACAGCTGCAGCAGCAGCAGCAGTGACAGCAAGCATGGGAAGTCCCGCCCCCTCCCAGACGGTACTCAGAGGCAAATAGGGAAGAGGCATCAGGTGGCTTCTGTGTCCAGCTGCGGGAGGCTCATGGTGTCTCCCTGCTCAGCTGAGAGCAGACAGCAGTGCTGCGGTGGGTGTTAGCCATCCCACTACCAGTTCACAAAGAAGCAAACCCAATAGCCCACAGAAGCAAAACATTCAAAAGACTCTCCTTTCACATTCCCATCTGCACTGCGTGTATCTGGACGTAGGGGCAATTACAGATTCAGAGTCAGGAATCAGAGTCACCAGAACAGAATGCAGGGAAAAGGTAAACCTGAGGGTGAGCCAGAGCCAGGAGAGGCCGAGCAGCAGGTAGAGAAGTCAGCCGGTCCTGTCCTCCCTCCAGACAGAGGTCCTCGCCTGGGTTTTATCCCCTCCCAGGCAGCGGTTAGGGTCCAAAGAGTGTCCCTGAAAGATGTGACTCAAGTCCCAGATCTCACAATAAGCTGGTGACATAAGGATGGTTTTGTCAATAACACATGGCAGTGTGCAACTTGGAGGCTGACAGGCCAGGTACGCAGCTGAGACCACGTCCCCTGAACCGAACATCAGGATGTGTCTTCTGGGAAATACATTTTGCTGGCAAAACACAGAAGGTGTGGTGCGGTGGGAAACTCCAGCTTCTTGCCTTGTTACCCAGGTGACCTGAGGCAAGCTATTTAGCCTCTCCGTGACTTGCTTTCCTCAGCTGAAAAATGGAGAGAATTTTAGGGCGTTTATAGTTGAGAGGGTCGTAGGTAATATGCAGAAAGCACTCAGCATACACAGTTGACCTCTGACCGTTGAAAGGATTGGGGCACTGACCCCATGTAGTCAAAAATCCTCATATAACTTTTGACAACCCAAAAACTTAACTACTAATAGTTCACTTGCGAAGATCCATCAACCCATCAATCACATGAGCAGTGACCTTGAGTGTGGAAGGGATGGTGACCCGACACTCCACTCCCAGACATGGAAAAGAAGGCGGAAATGGAGGGAAGCAGCAAGACCAACCGAGAGTGGCTCTCTGTGATGCTCCCCTGTTGCTGCAGGCTGGTGGCAGAGTGGAACGTAGAAGTTCGTTTGGACAATCACAGCAGAAAGCCCCCGAAGGCGGATTCCCTGAGATGATGGAACATCTCTTTAGAGTCAGTAGTTGCCTGACAAAATGGTCTCAAAGATCAGAGGTACTGGAAGTTATTCCAAGATATATACACCATTGGCAACATTTTAGAAGAGTGAATTTTGTAGAGAGGCTGTGTTGTAAATTGGTGAATAATACAGTTATTCTAGTCAAAGATGGATTTGATGCGTGGCCACCAAGTTTCCGGAACCAGCTCAAGGATTTGGAAAGCAACCAACACCACAAGATAGAGGCAAAAAAATTTAAAACATCAAAACACAGGCATGACAACGCAGAAGTGAGTTCCCCCCACCAGCTCTGTCCGTGACTTCGAATCTCACCTCCAGGCCTGACATTTGTACTGCCAACTTAGCAAATGTCGGTATTGATGATATTTATAAAGGGATCCAAAAATCAAGGTACATGCAAGACCTCCTCACAGAGGACTGAGGAATATAATTGAGAGAAATAAAAGAAAACTTAAATGGCAAGATGTATCATGTCTATGCACTGAAAAACTATTGTAAACATGCCAATTACCCCAAATTTTTTTCTGCAGATCTTTTTGCTATTCCAAACAAAATCCAGCAAGTTTTCATAGGTATGTATGTGTAAATTGACAAGATGATTCTAAAATTTATAAGAAAGCGAAGAGGAAAATCTTGAAGTATAAAAATAGATCTGCAGCCTCCAATTAGCAGATGCTGAACTCTAAAGCTGCAGTAATTAACTGAATGAGAAGAAGGCAAAGACAGACAAATAGACCAACAAAACAGAAGAGAAAAGCCAAGAACAGATCAATCAGTTTGATCTTGACTTAAAACAAAGGCACCATTACACAGGGAAAGAGGAGGGAAGGTATCTTTTTAATAAATGGTTCTGGACCAACTGGATATCCATACTTTTCTTTCAAGATGAAGTTTAAAGCATAATTCATGGCATTTATATAAACAAATTCCAGATGGATTGCAGGTCTTACGGAAAACAAATACTAAAACTTCTAGAAGATAACAAAGGAGAATATCTCTGTTAACATGGTATAGACAAAAATTTCTTGACCAGATCACAAAAAACATGAGTTATAAAGAAAAAAGATTGATAGACTGACTTCATTTAAAATTAAGAACTTCTAGTCACCAAAGAGACACCTTCAAGAAAGTGGAAAGATGGTC
This sequence comes from Anoura caudifer, assembly GCA_004027475.1. Taxonomy (NCBI): domain Eukaryota; kingdom Metazoa; phylum Chordata; class Mammalia; order Chiroptera; family Phyllostomidae; genus Anoura; species Anoura caudifer. Next base: position 98,036 of record PVKU01004395.1, read on the forward strand.
CACAGACTGGTAGAACATATTGCAATAAATATTTGACAAAGATCTGTCATCTGAATATGAAAAGGAGTTCTACAAATCAGTAGCGAAATGAAAGACAGCCCAGTAGAAAGATGTGCAAAGGATCTGGACAGGAACTCCTGTGTTGCTGGCGAAGCACACATTGGAAAGCCCACTTTGGAATGACACTCTTTGGCCATGTCTGCTAACGCTGACCCCAGTCCGTGCTGAAGGTGTTTCCTGCCTCTGTATCTGTGTTCAACAGAAACGCCTACCAAGCTGAGCACAGACTCTGTTCCTCTCGTGGTTCGCACCCTGCCTATTCAGTGCCACATGGTGTAAATTCAAAGACCCTACTCTCTTTCAAATTCAGGTACATGCAAGTTAAAGTTTGAATCTCAAGGATGTTGTCTAGAAAATCCCTCGAAACACCTCAGCAATGTCTTTGTCCCACAAGTGTAGGCTTTTCTCATGAAGGCGGGTGAATAGAAAGTCCAGAGGGTCAGTGGGAGGAACCAAGGGGGAAAGTAATCCCTCGACTATTATGTCAAACTATCAGCTGATACATTTAAAATTTTAAAAATAAACTAACTGGAAAAATATATCATGAGAATTATTTAAATAAATCCTGCTGTATCCTGTAAATGAATGTTGTATGACTTTTAAGAATTATTTTGTAGAGAATGGTTAGGCACACAGAAATATGTTCAAAATATGTTAAGTAGAAAAATCAAGCTTAACATGATATATGCAATATGGTCTTTTCTAAAATAGAAATTTAAATACATATATAAATAGATACATAGGAAAATTCTGGAAGGATATTGGCATAATTTTAACAAGGTAACATTTAAGGGAAAAATTAGTAATGAGTTTTTTCTTTATGATTTATACTTTATAATTTATAATGATTATACCATTGGGTAAATTTTTGTAAATTCCAAGTCTCTTTGTGTTTTTGACAGATTTAAGAGGATAGGTCCTATTCCATTAACTATTGTTGACATTTGTTTCCAATTTATTTTTAGAACACAGCTTCTCACTTTAAAAATATGTGATGAGATATCCAGTGGAGAGATACAATTACATGTCAGTAAAAAACAGTCAACAGGTAGTAGATGTACAATATATGCTGAAGTTTGTGGATGAAAGTTTGAGGAGGTACAGGATTTGCCTAATCTTAAAAATCTCCTTAAATGTATTCATTTACTACAAAGGGATAAAAAAGCAACCTGACAGTGGAGAAAGCTGGCAATCACTAAACCATCCAAGTGATTGAGGTAAATGTCACTGACGTGGTAGAACTGAGGACACGTCACTCTCCGGTTTTCTTGCCCAAAGGGCATCACCCCCTCCAACCGGAATGCATCGCCCAGAGCCAGAGCAGTGGGCACTGTATAAATAATGGGTCAGCCTCCTCATAGCTGTCAAGGTCCTGAAAGACTAGGAAAGACCAAGGGACTTTTACAGATCAAGCAGAAATAATAACTAAATGCAACAGGAACCCCTGGGTCTGGTCCCAGAACAGAAAGAGGATATTAATGGGGGAAAATGGGTAGAAATTCAAAACAATACTCTTGTAGTTTCATTAGCAGGACTCTGCCAATGTTCATTTTTTATTCTTGATATCTGTATTGTGTTTATGTAAGATGTTAGCATTACTGGAAATGGGGTGAGAAATAGAAAGGAAATTTTCACTATGTAAATTTTCTGTCAGACCAAAATTTGTTCAAAATATAAGGAATTTTCAAAAATAGGTGCTTAGAACATGAAAGAAAGAAAAGCAATTATCAAATTTTTTTGAGTCCCTACTATTGGCCAGATACTGTTCTAGACATAGTCATGAATGAATCAAATTTCCCGCTGATTTACACTCCTTTTGCAAATATTGCATGTATACATTGAACAAATAAAAAAGGCAAAATTGAACTGTTAAATACAAAGTAAAAGTACTTTAACAAGTATAAATTTAATAGATATTTATAATGCCTGATTGAAATAGCCTATGAACTATGATATTTTGCTGCATATAATGCACATTTTTTTTGCCCAAATTTTTGAGGGAAAAATAAGGGTGTGCATTGTACAAGGGTAGTACCTGAAATACTGTGTATCTGTTCTTGTGTTTTGTAATTACTTGTTACATAACATTTCTTGTACCATAATATGTTCAAAAATAAATGCTGAAATTCCTTTATAATACAGAAAAACAAGAATCTAAATATAAATAAATTAAAAATTAAAAGATTTTTTTCTGAAAGTTTGTGCCAAAAACATGAGTGCGCTTTATACAAGGCAAAAATACAGATTTTACTGGTAAGATTCCAGATGAGATTTACAAATTACATACCACACCACACCCTCCATCCCTCCTGCCAGCAAGCCTGCCATCTAGTGATAGGGTGGGGAACTGCAGTAATATATCAGGCTCTAAACCAGCATTGAGTTAGCTCAAAATGTTTGGGAACCATAGGATTTTAAAAGCAGCTGTGGCAGGAGCAGAGCTGGAACCCAAGTCTCTAAATCTGCCCTCCAAGGCCCACGAATGTGCAAAGTAGCATTATAGCAACACCGCAGAGGATTAAGCATGGACTCCAAGGCCAAGCCGCTTGGGCTCAAGTCTTGTCTGGCTCTGCCGATAACAGTGTGGCCTTAGGGAAGTTAGTGACATTCTCTAAGTCTCAGTCGCAGTGACTAGGTGGCATCACATACAGTGATGGGGATCAAATTGGTAAACTAGTTAACATGGTTTGTGGCATGTGGTGATACCTCAAACACTGGTAGTTCTAATTGCTAACGGGGTCACAGTCTCCCACAGCACTAATTACCTTACATGCATCTCCTGTTATCATCTCACCCACTAGGGGGAGCTCAAGACACACTGATCAACACAGAGTTGGTAACATCAGTGAAAAACCTGAGTAAGATTTAACAGAATAACTGGCCAAATTGGTCACCTTATTTAATGCAATGAAGCTTTGGTTTGGAGATGCCAAAAACCCTTGGCCACCCCTAACAATTGTACTTGATTTGATGGTGTCCAAACAAACCAGCAAGCACGGAACAGCTTAGCTCCTTCTTATCAACACATTGCATTCAGTTAGACAGGGTGGGATTCCCCTTGTTCTTGTGACCATGGTGGCAACGGCTCAGCTGACCACAGTGGTCATTGACTGTCCTAAACTGTAGCTTAGATGTCCTGGGAACCCAGCTTCGTACAAGGGGTATCATAAGCCATCTGGTGTATGTGGAAGTATATGGATTCTTTCATCCCCTTCATCAGAAGAGACTATGTATATAGAAATAAAACATTCTTTTCCACAGCACAGCCTGAGACCATCTTAATTTAATTATAGAACAATCCTATTAGAAGAGCCAGCCGAGGACTTCTGGCCAAGATGGATGCGTGGGTAGATACACTGCACCTCCTTGCACAACCAAAAGAAGGGTAACGACAAAAACAACAACAACAAATTTAAAAATATAAAAAAAAAAAAACAGAACTGCCAGAAAATCAAACTGTATGGAGTCCAACAACCAAGGACTTATAGAAGAAAAATTTATCCAGACCAGTAGGTGGGGCAGGATGGGAAGTCCAGACGAGAAAGACTCACAGCAAGGTGGTAGCTGGAGGGACCAGGACAGGTGGCAGCTGGCGGAGCAGGCAGCCCTACATTTGCATGTGGATGAACATGGAGGAACAACTGGGGAGTGAGACAGGCCACACAACCAAGGGCTCCAGCACAGGGGAAATAAAGCATCAAAACCTGACTGAAAACACCTGTGGAGGTTGAGGCAGCGCCGGGAGAAACTCACAGTCTCACAGGAGAGTTTGTTGGGGAGACCCAGAGGGTGCAAGAATGTGTACAAGCCCACCCACCTGGGAATCAGCACCCAAGGGGCCCAATTTGCTTGTGGGTAGTGGGAGAAGTGACTGAAAACCAGCAGAGAGTGGAGCAAGAAGCATCGTTCCCTCTGGTACCCCTCCCCCACACATAGCATCACAACACAGTGATGTGGGTTGCCCCATCCTGGTGAACACCTAAGGCTCTGCCCCTTACTACTAACTAACAGGTTCACTGAGACAAAAAGGAAAAAAAATGGCCCAAATGAAAGAACGGATCAAAGCTTGGGAAAATATACAACTAAGTGATGAAGAGATAGACAACCTATCTGATATACAGTTCAAAACACTGGTAATCAGGATGCTCGCAGAATTGGTTGAGTATGGTCACAAAATAGAGGAAAAGTGAAGGCTTTGAAAAGTGAAATAAAGGAAAATGCACAGGGAACCAAGAACAGTGGAAAGGAAACTGGGACTCAAATCAATGGTTTGGACCAGGAGGAAGAAATGAACATTCCACCAGAACAGAATGAAGAAAAAAGAATTCAAAAAAATAAGGAGAGGCTTAGGAACTGCCTGGAAAACTTTAAATGTTCCAACATCCAAATCATAGGTGTGCTAGAAGGAGAAGAGGAAGAGCAAGAAATTGAAAACTTATTTGAAAAAAATAATAAAAGAGAACTTCCCCAATCTGGCAAAGGAAATAGACTTCCAGGAAGTTCAGGAAACTCAGAGAGTCCCAAAGAAGTTGGACCCAAGGAAGCACACACCAAGACACATCAGAATTACATTACCGAAGAGTAAAGATAAGGAGAGAATATTAAAAGCAGCAAGGGAAAAGCAGAGAGCTACCTACAAAGGAATTCCCATAAGAATATCGGCTGATTTCTTTAAAAGAAACCTTGCAGGCAAGAAGGGACTGGAAAGAAGTATTCAAACTCGTGAAAAGCAAGGACCTACATCAAGATTACTCTATCCAGCAAAGCTATCATTTAGAATAGAAGGGAAGATAAAGTACTTCCCTGATAAGGTAAAGTTAAAGGAGTTCATCATCATCAAACCCTTATTATATGAAATATTAAAGGGACTTATCTAAGAAAAAGATAAAAAATAAACAGTAAAATGACAACAAACTCACAACTATCAACAACTGAACCTAAAAAAAAAAAACAAAAACAAACTAAGCAAACAATAGAACAGGAACAGAATCACAGAAATGGAGATCACATGGAGAATTTATCAGTGGGGAGGTAGAGGGAGGAGAATTGGGAAAAAGGTACAGGGCGTAAGAAGCATAAATGGTAGGTACAGAACAGACAGGGGGAGGTTAAGAACAGTTTAGGAAATGTGGAGGCCAAAGCACTTATATGTACAACCCATGAACATGAACTAAGGCAGGGGGAATGCTGGTGGGAGAGGGTGTGCAGGGTGGAGGGGAATAAATGGGGGGAATGGGACAAATGTAATAGCATAATCAATAAAATATATTTTTAAAAAAAGAATTGTCAGGTGAACTCTGCCATTGGTCAAGTTCATTGCTTTACCTTCAGCATGTCTTATTCAGACCAATGGTCTTCACTTTCCAGCTCTAGAACGTAATAGGCACTCAGAACATCGAAGTATTGAAGGAATTAATTCCTTAATTCATTCAACTGATATTTATTGAGTATCTACTATGCTCCAGGCACTTTTGGCACTGGGGCAACAACAGCAAAAAGATTTTTTTTAAAACCCTGACTCATCAAGTTCACATACTAATGGGGAGAGATTCTCTATAAACAAAATAAATAAATAAAATGCATAATGAGAGCACTAAGCGCTGATGAGAAGAGTGAAACAGAGCGGAGTCATGCAGAAATTCCGGTGGTGCGGCGCGTGCGAAGGGGCGGTGAGGAAGCCCGCTGGAGCCTATTTGCATGAGGAACCAAGGACCATCCTGGGAAGAGTTCAGCGAGAGGAAATTCAGGGTGTCCATGACTCGAGGATTAGGATTCAGGTTTGGAGATAAAGGGGATCTGTGCCCACAGCCCACCTGTGCGCTCGAGCCTGGGCCCCAGGGAGGAAAGCCTTCCTGGGACAGTTCAGCTAGCGGCTCCATCCTCCCTGAACAAGACTGGAGGCCTGCCTGAGAGCAATGGGGTAGGATATAGCCGACAGGCAGGAGAGGTTTCCCATCCCCCGCTTCCACTTTGCCTCCCCCACCAAATCCGTGGGCCCTTTGGGCAGAAACAGCAAACTCCAGGGGCCCAGGGAGCCTTGGCCCAACGCAGTTCTGGGGGCAGCACCCACAGAGGGTGATACTTGCATGGACCCGGTGGCAAAGTCACAGGTTTACCACCGCTCTGTGGCACCAGAGGGACGATCACAGTTTCCACACCAAGCCAGTCCTGAGTTGGGGAAGAGTGGGGAGCCCCAGACAAATTTGTGGAACTAGGTCAGTGAGGCATGGGGTTCTGAAGGACCCACAGTAACCAGTGAGATCCAACAGGGAGACTGTTCGTTCCATGTGGTCTGGGAGACATAGACTATACAAAGTCATACAAAGATTTCTATTAACAGAAAGCAGTATTGTACAAATAAATCTGTAGATTGCAAATAGAATTTGGAAACCCTGCCAAATCCCAGTCTGGCAAATGTCAGCCAACAGCCTTAGGACGTCTTAACAAAGGATCTTTTCAACATTGATGGTCAAAGGTACTTGGGGACCGGACTGGGGAATTCTTGGCATAGATGTATCAGAGCTGCTGAGGGTGACTCTGACTCATGTCCACATTACCGAACAATTCCGTCACCCAATTAAACATCCTAATGGCGCCTTCCGCTGTCACACCTAAACTGTCAAAGATGCTATCTACGTGTAACCAAAATAAACCATGAATAGGCATCGTATCCCCACTGCCAAACTGCCCCAGGCCCACCGAAGTGATTATTGACATGAAAAATGCTCTTCGGTGATTTATTTCATGAAGTTTATAATGTATCTTTCCCATAACAATGGCCATTTGGAAGCCCAAGTGATCTTTCTAGAATACAAATCCGATCAAGTCACCTTCCTCGGAAAAGAGCCCTCATGCCCTGAAATGGCGTACAGGGCTCATCCCTGAAAGGAACCGCCCCACGCCCATCACTCCATCCTTGTGGCTTCTTCTTGCTGATGACAGATGTCACGCAGCAGCCATTGTCACGGCTGTTCCAAAGTCTGCCTTCTCTGCTGACATGAAAGCTTATGAAGACAAAGGCTGAGACCCTTTGTTATTCACTGTATATACTTATGGGTTAACATGATGTTGGAACTTAGTAGGTGCTCAAGAAATATTTCTGCAAGAGATGAACCAGAGCATCAGTGAATACCGAAATGGCCAGAATCTTTTAAAGTCAGTCACCCTGGGTAGCAAACCCGGTATTTTGTTGGCTGGAAGCGTATATGTTTTTTCACATCTGGTTACGCTGAGCCAGATGCCTCATGGTACTCTGCTCTCTCTGCTGACACCACGAAGAATCACGTGCCACCAGTGGAAGGAGATAAAAGGGGAGCCTGTTATTCAATTTAGGGCTTGGCAGAAAGTTGGCCAAAAACTCCACTAAAATGGCTTCAAAGAACTTAAGGCATTTCATGCATTTATTAAAGTCAGTACAGAAGTTTGAACTGAAATTCATAATGTTACATTCACCTGTGCAAGGAAAATCATACCATTTAAACATCCAACCTAAGTGGAAGCCCTTCGGTTGGTTTTCCAAAGGCAGAGCAGTCCCTTACTCAGGAGCTCACAGATAGATACACACAAGTCGAGAGAACGTAATTCTCCAAACTCTTCCTTGGTGACTTGATTAAGTCACCCAGACAGCGCTCAGATGAGGCCCCAACGATAAGAGAGTCAGAAAAGCTTTTTTTTTTTTTTTTTTGTAAATATGCCTTCTTCCCCATTTACCATAATCTTAGGGTTCACCAGCTCATGGAATAAGGTGGGAGAGATCCTAGACCCATTTTGCAGACAAGCAACCTGAGGTGCAGCGGCGTGAGGGGTGGGAGCGGCTCTGAGTCACAGGTTTGTCCCTGCACCTCCTCCGTGACTCTGAGCCTTGCTCCCCCCTCCCCCATGCGCTTAGGGGGAGGCAAGCTTTCCACAGAAGAGAACGGTGTTGGTGCCACTGTGCCTTATGAAGAACAGGAAAGGGCGGTTGGCCATGAACTGAGCTCGGATGGGGAGTCTTTTCACGGTGAGGTTGTCCCCTGTGGCCGTCGCTGCCTCGGTGCCCTCTTCATTGACATCCACATAGGACTTGTGGATGACCTTCGATAAATACAGGCCCTTGGCTGGTGACATTCCAGACAGATCAGCTTTAATCTGGTTGAAGACGTCTGTCATCCCGAGGGATTTTAGCAGAGAATTCAGCTCATACTTGATCTCCAGTTTGAATCGGGGCAAATGGACTGCAACGTCTCTTCGCACCATGTTGGAAGAGCTGGTCCACTTGTCAAATGTCTTCGCATTCAGCTGCTTCTCCACCTAAAAGACAAAACACAGATGGGCCTGCACGAGCCAGGCACAGGCCTTGCACGGACTGCCGTTCGTTGTATAATTCTCCGTGTCAATGATTCAGTTCCACTAACCTCCTTTCTACCTTTAAACTGTGCTCAGGTTTTACCTGAAAAAAAAAAAATAATAATCTTGCATCCTTGCATTCCTCTACATCTTCCCTTTTCTACTGTCTACTTCTTATCGATATTCATAATTAAACGTGTCCATGTGCATCCATCCCACCGTCTTTGCCTTAACTCACTCTCTCAGTGTGGAGACTTGACCTGCACTCTCTCTAATGTCTGTGCAATTGTGTTCTCATTTCCTGAACGAACTTCTCCTCGGTTCTCCCACCTGACACCTTTAACAGCAACCTCCATCAGGCATTCATTGGTCATTTGGTTTCTATGGCGCCTGGGGACCCTGTTCCACTGGCTTTATTCCCTTCCTTGAAGCTGACCTCTGGGTGTCTGCACCTAGCCAGTCAGCTCCCACACCCCTGCTGAGTTCCCACAGTGGCCTCACAGCTCTGAGTTCTCCTTCTCCACCCGGTTCCAGAAGTTTCTGTAAACCCTTCACACCCCTGCCCTTGGGCGTTTGAAACTCTCTACAGCCCTCCCCTCAGCTCCAAACTGGTGAGTCAAACCATCACGCTTCTCCTGCAAGAGCTGAAGCTGTTTCTGTCCCCTTCCTGCCGCCCTGACAACAGCAGGTCAGGGTGGTTTCTCTTCCGGTCTTTTCCTTCTGTCTTTCTGTGCCCTGATCCGAGTCACCATGACTTCAGGGCACAAAGCCATGTCACTGCCTCATCCTTCTAGGTCCTTTGCACCTGCCCTTTGCTCTGGGGAGAACGTCATCCCCGTGTGTGGGGCCCACTTCCGCCAGAGCCCAGAAGCCGGGCTGGTCTCCTAGCAGATGTTGGGCTAGCAGAGCCCCAGGGGTCCCTCCACATCAGCGGCTCGCCTGGCCTGCGCTGCTGGGCAGCTTCGACCGCAGCCAGGCAGAGGGGTTAGACTCCGGCCGCCGCCGCCTCTTCTCTGTGCCTGTGGCTCTCATTTCCCCACAGAACCAGGACGCTGAAAATGGAGGTCAGCCCACAAAAGCTTGTTGCTGTTGGATCCGAAGCTGAAAGGAAGACGGGTTCATCAGTTTTCCAGGGTCTGGGAGCATCATAATTTCACTTCAAAGATGTTTCCCAAAAGTCCAAGGTCCAATACGTGAGTATGTTTGTACACCATGCTTGTGCCTTTTTAATATAAAAAGAGATTGTTTTCCCTAAATACATTACCCTGAAAGCAGGGACCAGGAGGGCTCCCTTTCCCCTCGAAGTCCCTGGGGCGGTGCCACTGAACCTGGAGCCTGATGGGCTGGGGGAGGGGCTACACTGACGTCATGGGATACACACAGGGTAGGGGAGTGTGTGCACGTGTGGGTGCGCGCGCACGCGTGCTTCCTCTGCTGTTGGCATTCCTGAGCGCTACCTGTTCCAGCGTGGCCGTGCCCGCCGGCAGCAGGATAATCATGCTTAGCGTGTTGTCCACGTAGGGCAGCTCCAGCACTTGCATCTGCGGCGCCCGCACGAAGGCCAGTTTGAACGTCCCTGTCTGGTACATCATGTCCACCATGACGCTCTTACCCTATTTTTTTAAAGATTGTAATTAGATAGTAGTTACGGATGTGTGGGCACGTGCCCACACACACGTGTGTGCTCATTGCCATGCACAACATAAATATCTGCATTGACAATCTAAACACATGGGTAAATTACCAACCACAAAATATACCCATATAACTTTCCTCCACAAAGGCGATGAGTTTTTATTTCAAAATAGGTCCTGGTTAGAGCCTGAATAGTTCAAATAATAACAATAGCAATAAGAACAATAATGTAGATGCCTCCCCAAAACAAAACCAGGGCTTCCCAATAATATGACTTCTATGAAAAAATGATATAGGATCATTTTTTAATTCACTTAGAGACTTTTTAAGAGAAAAATAATGTAGAGTTGTGTTGTGCCACCAGAGCAGATAACCACAGCGCCTACTGAAAGAACATACAGACAGGAGAACAGTCCGAAAAAAACAGTCTTTCTTGTCTTGCAGGACACCCCAGTGCCGAAGGCTCCACCCAACGGCCCTGTGAGAAAGGTTACTGTCACTTCATAAAGAGAACTGAACATAAAATGCATAGAATACACAATTAAAGGAACCTAGGGAAATCAAGACCTTTAGTATTTTCACTAAGACCTTCTACTTGTCCTTAACCAGTTATTGAAGTCTCCAAAACTGATCATCAGTTGGAAAATGAGACACATACCTCACTTAGCTGAAAGGGGGCTTTCATCGTCTCTCGCTCCTGAAATTTACTCTGCCATTGTCCTTTGAAATATATGGCATTCACCAAGACCATTACAGAGGAAGGGTCGATCGTGCCCTTTCCAAAGAGGTTTGTAATTTTTCCTTGTAACAAAAAAGAATAGATAATATATTTGGATTTGAACTTATTAATGACAGTTGGTCACAATAGCTAACATTAAGTGCTCTCTCTGTGTCTCTATATATACACATATAATTGATACATAAATATATAAGTGAATTATCAAATGAAAATAACACTCTAAATAAGTACACAGCATGTGAGTCCCTAATGCACACCCACAGCAGACAACAGTAATCAGTCTATTCATTTAAGCTAAATATTTTTAAGAGACTTCTATGTGCAGACACTGTCCTAGGCACTAGGACACTAAACTGAGGCCAGAACACTAAACTAAAGAGACAAAAATCCCTACCACCATGGACTTCTCACCCCAGTAAGTCCACTGTGTGCTTTCCCAGGTCACCTTAGTGTAAGCCTCAGACTCTTTCTCAACACAGAGTTAGTTCCCAGGCAGCCCCTGGCAGTGGGTCAGGGTTGGCCTGTGGGGTAGAACACATTTTCCCCTACTGTTCTGAGTAAATTAACAGATCTAAAAATGTACAGAACTGTCTGTGCATTTTCTAACAGCATGAAGAATTGAATGGGTACATATTTTAATCTGATCACCTATTACGTAGTTCGAATAACATCCATCAATTGACAAGATACTTTTGAAAGCTCACCATTGTTCAGTGATATAACAGATACAAGTGTGTTAGAAATATGGTCTTTATGCTCAGAGAAGTAATTATCTTCTACTAGTAATTTATGTTACTAACGTATTCTTCAAAATGCAGTTAGCTCTAATGCTTTGCTTTTATTTTATTCTAATTTGAGTTTGTTAATTAGTAACGTTAGTCCTCTCCCATATCAGGAAATATGATTATCTATGTTCTGAGACTTCAGAAATTAATGGTACAATGAGTCAGTGGCAAACTCGCAGAGAGAGATTATTTCAATGTGATAATTTGACTGCCCATGTTTAACGGGATATACCCTAAGGACAAAAAGAACTGCAAAAATATCTTCAGCTACTACAGTTGATTGTTTTATTAGTTAGTGTTGCTATGTTTTTGAGATTGTGGGTATTATTGGTTGAGGTCACTGTGCAATAATATTGGTAGCATTGAAAACTGGAATTTTTGACATGCAATAAGAGAGAAATAGATGTAAAATGGAGGAGCATGTTAAGTAAAAATCCTATGAATCTGAATTTTAATTGGTGATATTAGTAAGAAATTAAAATTTCTAAATATATTTCACCTAAATATATGTAGTTCCTACTTATAGCCATTGAAAAAGCCTGAAAATGATGATCAAATCAGTAGCAATGAGCACTCTTTTACCCAGACTATGGTCTCTAAAGGTCATTTTGCATTAAAAGGATCCAGGGTTCTTTGGAGACGTAGGTAAGTCTAGGTCAGGGACAGGAAGTGACCAGGATGAGCCTGGAACATCTGGTCAATTCAGAAAGCAAGGACGCTATCATATTCTAGAGGGGCCATGTCAAAAGGACTCGGAGCCGCAGGAAGATATATCCCCTGGCTAAAGGGAACAATTTGGCCTTCAATAGCTTGAAACACCTCAACAATGTTTAAATGTATGGATTCATGACAATATTTTAAAAGGAAAACTCATTGGCTATGGTGGAGGATACTAGGGAAAAAAACATTATTTTAAAAACTTGCAGCCCTGACTGGTGTGGCTCAGTGGGTTGAGTGTGGGCTGTGAACCAAAGGGTCGCAGCAGGGCACATGCCTGGGTTGCAGGCCAGGTCCCCAGCAGTCACCAAGTGAGAGGCAACCACACATTGATGTTTCTCTCCCTCTCTTTCTCCCTCCCTTCCCTTCTCTCTAAAAATAAGGAAATAAAATATTTTTAAAAAATAAAATAATAAAAATAAAAATAAAAACTTGCATTGAAGAAAAAGAATCAATCCAGCATCCTTTTTTGTTTCATTTTGTTTTTCTCACGTGAACTGTACTTAGGGTAACCAAATATTTTATGAGAAGTTTCTCATATAGAAATGTTCCAGGTTACAATAAGGAAGGAGAGCAAGAATTGGCATAGGGCAACTTTAGAACCCCTAATGAAATAATGGACCTAAGCAGTAAGCATCAATTCCAATTAGATGAAATTTTACAATAGGCAGCACTAACACATAGCAATAGAAGTCAGAAAAGTGTTAAGATCTGGGAATGGGGTGGGTTCGTTTCTGGGACAGCACCTGAGGGTGGCCGTGGCGTGCCCTTCCCAGTAACAAATGTTTCATTTTCCTCACCTGGCTGGTAGCACAGCAAGGTGTTCATCTTTGGGATAATTCACTGAACAGTGGACATGTATGGACTTTTCTAAATGTATACATATGTCAATCAAGAAATACCTTTTCGAGTTTATTTTTAAAATCAAGCTTGAAGGAATATATTCATCAGTTGCAATGTAGAAACATATTTTGGGTCTGATTCAAACAAATAAAGAATCAATTGGAGGAATACAAAAACTCTCAAAATATTTCTTACTATTAAATGATTTTTTAATTTTCTAGGTGTACTAATGGTGTAGCGGTCATATTTTTAAAAAGCTTATATTTTTGAGAGGCACAAACTACAACATATACAGAGAAACAGACACAGTATCTCCTGATAGCATCAAAATAATCTGAAAGGGGTAGTGGGAAAAGACATGGCTTGGTAAATCATATTGGCCTTAAATAATAAATGAGTCTGATGTGTAAATAAGAATTTGTTGTACTATTCTCCTTGTTCTTTAATTTTTTTCCTTAACTGGAGTTTTTAAAAAGAAATGAACACATCTTTCGTATGAATATTTAATGCTCCGTTTAAAAATGTTTAACAATATATAGGGTTCATTTTAAAACTGGGGAAGGTAGACTTAAGTTGAATTCAATTCAATGTTAGACTGTGTGATCACACCTCTGTAACACAGGTATAGTGTTCTCATTCTCGGAGTCACTTGGCTAGATCACTTAGGACAAGTGGTTATAAGGGATAGTCCCCATGTCCTCCATTGTTAACCTGTGTGTCCGCTTCCAGACTTCATCCCACTTCCTCATTAGTACTGATTCTGGGAGTTCAAAAAGATGGCACGAATCAAGTTTGGAGATACACATGTGACTTAGCCTTACCATTAGTTTTACTTTCAACCCAAGCATTAATAGTTTGCCTCGTTTTTTCTGGAAACTGTTGAAAATCAACTGCTTGCAGCCTGGCTTGATACAACTTCTCAGAACAGTTTAAATATTGCTGTAAAAGAAAAGACCACTGCGTAACAACACAAAAATTATGTAAGGAAAACAAACACACCCAGCTCGGTGCAGGCTAACACCATGACAGACCAAAGCAACTCACGCATACACCTGGAAGGCAGCAGAATCCGTGTAAAGACATGCAGTCAAATCAAAGAACTTTCCCAAAGGAGTGTTCAGAAGTGTTTGGTTGCTACTTCTGTCAAGTGCTGGGCATTCTCAGTTTGAAAGTGTTCCAGGAAAAATGACCAGTTGCAGTAGAGTGCCTGCCTTTCACTCTGTCCCTCCTTTTTCCTCTTCAAAGGACACAAACAAATGGGAGTTCCCACTTCAAGGTTCCAGAGAGGAAAATCGAGGACAAAAGTGATTAAATGGCTCCCTTGTCTGAGGTCTAACAGAAGGTTAGGTCTCTACCTGGACTATTTCTGCCTCCTCACAGCCACTACAGATAAAACTAACAATTATATTCTCTGCCCTGGACAGTGTGGCTCAGTTGGTTGGAGTGTCATCCCATAAACTGAAAGGTCATGGGTTTGATTCCCAGTCAGGGCACATGCCTAGGTTGTGGGTTCATCCTCAGGTGGGGTGCTTACAAGAGGTAACCAATCAATGTTCCTCTCACATTGATGTTTCTTTCCCTTTCTCTCCCTCTCCTCCCCTCTCTCTAAAATCAATGAGCATGTCCTCAGGTGAGGATAAAGTGATGATGATGATGATGATGATGATGGTATTCTCTGATGTAGAAAATGATGTTTTTTCAACCTTATGTAAAATGTGAACAGAAAATACCTTAAGGTAGTTTTCTCACGTACGTTATCCAACAAAAACCAATGTACAACCTCAGTGTAAAGATCCTAGTCCTCTCTTTTCACCAAATCCCCACTCCCAGCTTGGCCCCCACAGAGCATTCTAGAGCCACTACTCATGGCCACTCTTGGCCCTTCCTTCTTAGAACTGGGAATGGCCCATTGCCAAATCCACATGGACCCAAATGGAACTGCTTGCAATTCCATTTTTGAGACCTTGGGGACAGGCCTCTCTGGTCCAGCAGGAACCATTACCCACCAGGAACATCTAGGGTGATATGAGACTTAGAACTACGGCAGGTATGAAAGTGATTACCTGGCATCAGGCTTGTCATTGGCTTACCTGGGTTCTCTTGTGTCTAAATCAAGTGTAGAGCAAAAGGAGAGTTTAACTTCGAGCAAAATCTGGGCCTTGACATGATTCTGGTCCTGAGCTGGGTCACACTATGGCTGGATCATGCTTAAATGACTGCCCAGAGCCCATGAGATGGGAGTTTTTCCAGACTGAACCCTGGGATAATAGTATCTTATGACCTAGATCATAACAATCACTTCAGGAATGGATGCAGTTGTCATTATCCCAAACCAGCATTTGTCGACTATTACCCCAGACCTCTGTTTGGGGAGACAAAGGGATGAGAGCTGTCCAGCTCCAAGGACCACAATGGTTAATCCCCACCACTTCCAGCGCTCTCCGTAAAACATTCTCTATGCGCTTCTGAGGCAGTAGAAGGAAATACCTCTGAAATACCTATAGTGCCAGGGCGGGCTACTCCAAGTTAAAAAAAAAAAAAACCTGTGACAATCAAAAACTTGTCTAATATTCAAGGTCATGAAAAGCAGAGACCTTCAGCCAAGATTGCTCTACCCAGCAAAGCTATCATTTAGAATCAAAGGACAGTTAAAGAGCTTCCCAGACCAGAAAAAACTAAAGGAGTTCATCATCACCAAACCATAATTATATGAAGTGTTAAAGGTACTTTATGTAAGAAAAAGAACAAGATCAAAATGATGAACAATAAAATTGTAAAAAATACATAGCTATCAACAACTGAATCTAAAGAACAAATTAAGCAAACAAGAAGAAGACAGATGGAATCATGGATACGGAGAACGTTTTGATGGCTGCCAGATAAGAGGCAGGTGGGGCAGAATCGGTGAAGAGGTGAAGGGATTAAGAAGTACAAACAGGTAGTTATAGAATAGCCATGAGGCTGTAAAGCACAGTATGGGAAATGGGTTAGCCAAAGAACTTACATGCATGACCCATGGACATAAACAATGGTGGGGGGGGCTGCCTGAGGGAGTGGGGGTACTGGGTGGAGGAGGGCACAGGAGGAAAACTCAGGACAACTCTAATAGCATAATCAAGAAAATATAATTTAAAAAAAAAAACTTGTCAAGTGTAAGACACCCCTGGGCTGAAGAAGAACATTAGAAATTCAAGGCTGCCTTCCCAGCTGGTATTCAAGCAACAGCGGTCACACAAAAGTTATGTCACGGAAGCTGGCATCTCCCTTCAACCACAGCACGATGACGTAGCAATGGAAAACAGGAAAATGCCTTTAGACAGGGATCAAATCCTGGCTTTGCCACTTAATTATCTCTGTAACCTTTGTCAAACTGACTTTTCAGGATCTACTTCACAATTGTGGAATAACGACAATTTTGTACCTATATCTGAGGCTAAGTAAGGGTTATATAAGCTAATCTATATAATGTATATAATGCATGTGTAGAGTGATTGACAGACACATAGTAAGCACTCAATAAAACTATATTCCAATGCAGTTAGGAAATGGCATAAATTGTGTTGGAATTTTGTAGTTACAGAAAACTTGATCTAACCCTCTTGTTTTAAAGACAGATGTGGCCTGCCCAGAGTCATATGTCTAAATGAGAACAGAACGCAGATCTCCTGGCTCCCAGTCCAGAATCCTGTCCACTAATTCTCAATACTCTGCCATTTAGGGCCTTTTTGAAGAAGAGATGAAAAAAGCTTTTATTTTTTTTCTGATCCATAAGAGGTTATTCTTACTGGCTTTGTTTTGTGCTTCGTCTTTGACCTTGGTTCTTGGACAACTTGGGTGATTTTGTGGAAGTAAAATTTTTGTGTGGTATTTCACAACTTTAAATGGGGGTTTGGCGAAGCCATTTCACTGACACTCTAACTTGGCTCAAAGTTAAGCTGTTAAAGATAAATGTCACGTGACTCTTCACCTTCTTGAATTACCTTAGGGTGTGAAATTCAGAGGATGCCAAGAAAACCGTTGACCACCATTCCAGGAGGACTTACCTGCTGGAATGCTAGTGCCTGTGTCCCGTAGAGCCTGTTGGCGATGCTGAGCGTGTAGTTAGAGTCTGGCTGATGGATTTGAGAGAATAGGACTCTAAACTCGGAGTGAATCCTTCCAGCTTGGCTGCACTAAAGTACAGTAAACAAAGAATGGAGCATTAAGTTGCTTGATTTCTTGCCATTGGAGAGTTGTAAATAACATGAAAACAATAAGGAGTTGAAGGGTTGAAAGCATTTTCCTTCTTTCATTTCCTCTGGCACAATAATCTCCGCACCCTGTGACTCTGGTTACAGATTGTAAACAGCACTGTGAGCCATTACAACACACACATGCCCTTGTCAGCCCCGGTGGCCTCATTCAAAAGCAGAAGTTATCATAAATAAGGAGATCTTAATCTCAGGGTAATAATCCAAGTATTTTTGTTTGTTTGTTTTGTTTTGCTGCCTCTGTACCTATGGAACCATTTTTCTTCTCTGCCACACTCCTTTTAATGGCTCTGTTTTCTGCAACTACGTAATCAAACTCTTCAGCTCTTCACTGAACTGGCCTTCCACACCCATCTGTCCCTCACAGGAGCAATCTGGCTAAGCATGAAGCTTTGGTGCATCTGAATGCATGAACTTAAGAGGGGTTAGGCCTATATTCCCTAAAGCAAAGATTCCCACACTATCACCTTTAACCTTCCAACAATGAACTGAGTTCTGTGAAGCAAGTGTCCTGTGAATCTACACACACTTGGGCATTCTTCATAAATCTCATGTCGAAAGGAATCCTCCTACCAGAAGGGACTATGAATGCGTGAGCTGGGCAGCATCAAGCCCTATTTTCCTGGTGTCTAATTATGTGGCAAAGCCTCAGTGTCCTTTCTCAGTCCCCTCACTAATCTGAAAAGTGCAACCCTTCACTGACAAGGCTGGCAGGCTAAACGTAGCACACAGTTTGTAAAAGAACAGGTAAGTTTGCGTAAGGATGACAATAAATCACATGGTAAAATCTGGGGACTGTATTACTGTTGTCAGTAACTCTATAGGGCGCAGCAATTATCAGGGACATTGTGAACCCTGTTAAGGGACAAGGAGGGGCTCTGCTCCTTAACCCTCGCACCATTATTTCTTGGTGCTCTTACATTCAGGAACCTTTGATAGCTCAGCAGTAATGTTGTCATACCTTAGCTGAGTCCTTAAACTGAGGCTTTAATGATTCTGCAATGTGATTAAAGTGAAGCACCTAGAAATAGAAAGAAGAATCAACTGGCATCAAAAGCAACACACCATCTAGAAAGGTTCTCAGTTACAAGACCCTGATTTTCCCATTTCAGATAGGGACCTATGTCATAGCTAGCATTTAATGATGCTGTATTCCAAGTCCTGAACTAAGCCTTTACAGACCTTACTTAACCCTCCCAACAACTTTATGAGTAGATACTATTATCCCCATCTCCTGCTAGGGTAATTGAGTCAAAGCGAGATTAGGCGACATGCCCCAGACCAACGTCCGTGAGGGTCCAGGGATGGAGGTGCCATACACTAGGCTCTTCTCCCCTCTTCCTCGACCACTCCCATGACAGAACTCGCCTGGGGCTGCGTAAAACATTACATGGCTTCCCGCCACAGTGCCTACTTTAAATGCAAAAAGATCAGGAAAGTGCATCAAAACATGGAATAAAGCAGTAAAGGACAAACAGTAGTAGGATGTGCAGGTATCCTGGGAGTCATTAAGTGATATTCTTCTAGGGTTTCCGCATCAATAAAATATGTATATCATGAAAAAATCACTGCTCAGCCTATGGAACCTGAAAAGTCATCCTTCCTCTCTCAGCCTCAGTTTCCCTCACTGTGAAATGGGGAGAACAATAACTACTTATGACATAAAGTGGTTATGATGTCCAAAAACCTAATAAATATTTTTTAAAACTTGATAATGCTGAAAGTGTAACTAAATTTTATTATACATTAAACTTCTAGAGAGCAGGCTGGTGCCATACATGCACTCTGTCATATTTAAATAAACCATAGAAAGGATGAACTCTGAAAGCAATCATGGAAACGTGTGGGTAAAAAACCCCAACGACAAGGAAGAGACTGGGTATTGCACGTATTGTGTTATTTTCATTAAAATACATGACATTACTTAAGCCATTATCCACTTTTAAGAAATATGATTTGTGAAAGAAGTGCATTCTTCTTTCACAAGATGGCAGTTTTTTCGGTGTAAAGATGCAATTTGACCCATAGGGGGCGTCGGTGAGACTCTCAGGCTCCAGGACTTCGTTGGGCATTCCATACCTTTTCCATCTGTTCTGCACTGTGTCCTCTGGCTCCAAGTAGGACCATACTTAGAGCGTAAAGCAAACTCAGTGGGGAAAAGAAGATGTTGTCTCCCACGTTGTTATTATTCAGCTCTTTGAACATATCAAGGCAAAATTCAACATTTGCTGCGCTGAGGGAATCCATTTTATGCCCAGCACTACCTGAGAACAGAAGGGCAGACAGCTTAGCACATCCCGTGGAGGCACAGACAACACCTGGAACTCCGTTACTGCAGTTTGTAAATTACAGTTGCCGGAGCACACTACTTTTTAAGGGTTTTACAAAATTAGTGAAGGGTGGAGGTGGGCAAAGTGGGGACCAGGGGAACCCCTGTTATAGTGTCAACAATAAAAATAAAGTTAAAAACAAAGGTATTAGTAAATGCTCAAGAGAGGAATTCACAGTAGTTTCAGATTCTAATGAATAAAAGATTTCCTATTCCTTTCAACTGATACTTCAAAGCTATCATTTGTTTACATTTAAAAGTGATCCACTATTGTTCTGGAGCAAAAGAGCAGAAAGAATTAGATCTCTGTGCTCTTAATTTCACATTTTATGACACGCCTCATCCCAGAACCAGTACAGAAAAGTTCTTGAGCTACAAAGGCTGTTCCCGTGACACGCTTTCCTGCTGGAATGCCCACCTTGCAAGGAAAGGACACGTCCATTCCAGTCACTCAGGAGCAAACGAGGTGAGAATCCATGAAGCCAACCCAGGCAACCTTCTCTGCTTGTTTCCTCACCCTCCATGGGGGTAAGGCAGGACTAGTGAACGGGCCATGAGAAGGGGCCCACACCCTCCGCCCTGGGCCACAGCCATGACATCCGTGAAAATGGAGGACCAAACTCTGAGAGAGAAAACTATGGTGCTAGAATATGTGGTACCTAAGGACGATGGCTTGGCAGGAAGGAAGCGTTGGTTTTATTCCATCCCACAAACACTAACTGGGCACCCCTACTTGCAGGGGGCTGTACAAACTCGTTGAACACATTTTTGCCCTCAGGGAGTTGTCATTCATTCTCCAGAAGCCTTCATCACCATCAAACACTTTCCTCTTCTGACTTCCGGGTCATCATTCTTTCTTGGTTCAGCACCTGACTCATCTGGCCACTCCATCTCAGTCTCCAATGCAGGATCTTAAATCTCGGGCCTCTTCTCTGTTTACACCCAGACAGATGATCTCATTCAACTTCTAGCTTTACGGCTCACTGATTGGCTCCTAGCTCCCAAGTTCATATTGCCCCTGAATCACAGATTCATTGCCAAATTTAACAAGGCCAAAAGCAGATTCTTGACTTCAGACCCTCTGTCCAGCCTGCACCCCCAGCAGTCACCTTGATCTCTGTAAATGACAGCTCCATTCACCCCTGTGCTCAGTCCAGAAACCTTGGGATCCTCCTTAAACACTTTCTCACTCACATCACATTCCATCCATAAAAAGTCCTCTTTTCTCTGTCTTCAGAGATACTCACTACCCACCCATTTCCCTCTCTCCAATTACCACCCTGGTCAAAGCTGTCATCATCCCTCTTGTGAATTATCGAAATGGTCTCCTCACTCATTCCCCACTTTAGTCCTTACCCTCCTCCACTGTATTTTCTAGAAAAGACAGGGTGATCTTTTTAAATATCAGTTAGTTATGCACTAACTAAAGAACTCAAAAATCTAGTGGCCTCCCTTTCTCTCGGAGCAGAAACCAGACTCCTTTCTCAGACCAAGGTCCTTCGTGACCTGACTGGCCCCCACAACCTCTCGGCCTCATCCCCACCTAGTCTCCCCCCAGCTCCCTCTGCCCCAGCCGTGCCACCTCCCTGCATTTCTTCAACTTGCCAAGCAGATTCCGCCTCGGGGCCTTTGCATGTCCTCTCTCTCCCCTGGAATGCTCTTCCCGGAGATATCCAAATCATTCGCCCTGGAAGTTCACTGACCTCTCTTCTCAATTAACATCCCATCAATAACGATTTCACTGACTACATCTCTCCGGTTATACTTCATTCCATTACCCTATTTAAATATATTGCAGATATACACACACATTTTATATAAATATAAATAACTTTATACTTACTTGCCCTACGTATTATATATACATATTTACTCATTTATTTGCCTTATATATTATAGACATGTATTTATATAAATATAAACTATATATATAATAGTGTATGTTATATGCTATACATGTATTTATTGTCTGATTTCCCCCCTCGCTCTAGAGTACAACCTCCATTAAAGCAAGGATTTTGTTTTTATGCTTTATTTCAGCATCTAGACCAGCCCTGGCTTGCCCCTCACTAGCACCTGTGGAAGGAAGAAATTTTAATCCAGTTGGTACTAGGATACGCAGGTATCATAAGGTGTCAGCGAAGCCACACTAGATTAAAGAACAAGCCGCCCCTCGTTTGGCTCCTGTCACCCCTGTCCAGGTGCCCTGTCTTCCTGCTCTTCTCTATTCCCCTGTGACAACAAACGCAGCTGAAGCTGTAAAGCAAACAGATACTTCTCTTTACCTTGGTTGCTGTCTGGTGGTGGAGTGGACAGTTGGTAGGCAAGCTTGGAGCCACGTCCCGGGACAGGAAATATAAAGCCTTTACTTTTTGCCCCTCCCTTTCCATTTGTGTCCTTAGTGATTCAGCTGTACACCTGCTGGGCGGTAAGTTCAGCCCAGAGGGGAGGTCTCTTTAAATGTCACCAGAGCTGTTTCGAGTCCCTGAGACTCTCAGAATGGCCAGTACATTCTGGGAAAGTGCCCAGTTTTTAAACTTTTTCTGCTCTGCTAAAGGAGAAAAACTGACAAGCCTAACCTCTATTCCAGACAATACTCTGTTTTTCTAAAAAGAGTAACAAAGTGTTTGAGCTGGCAGTACCATATGCCAAATTCCGGGGACTGCGTGTGTCCAAGCACCCAGCCCAGAGCTCCCCAATAGGAAAGGGTCCAGCCATGGTGGACACTTCCCGGCCTGAGGCACGTTCATCCCAAGGGCTCCTGAGCTCTCCTGAGCGGAGCGCATGTTTTTATGTGCAGCTTCAGCATTCTGCTGGCAGGTAATTCCTGTCCTATAAAAAGAGCAGAAGAATGAGCTCCAGCAGGAATGATGCTGTGTTTCAGTTTAAAAGCTTGGTGGAAGCAACAAGCCACCCCTGCCTCCCTGGAGGGAGTTCAGAGGCATGATTCAGGACCGGGTAAATAGGATCAGAGACTAGGCTTCCGGATGAGAACCGGAGACGACAAACGTTTGGAGTGCACTGTGGCCAGGATCGGCACCATGGGATGAGCCTCGCTTCCCGGCGGCCACTCTCGTCCACGTTACGCCCAGCCCAGGCTGCCGGGTTGATCCCACTGTGAGCTAGGACGGCTGACTGCTTTTAGGGTACCACTGAGTCCTTTATGCAGCGATTTTTCTCTTCATCTTGAGTGTGCCATGGGTCCTTCCTTAGACAAGTGAAACCATTCCACAAGACACAGGAGCTAGAAAAGTTAGGTTTAAAAGGATGGCCCTAAGATCCACTCTGCCCATAAGGTTCTCATCAAAACAGCTGCATACAACCAACCACGCAGAACTCAAAGGAGTCCAGAATCTGACCTTTTTCTGCTCTGAGCAACTGTTCTCTGACGTGGGCCAGTTCCAGTGGACAGTTACCGCCGCCTGGTGGCCTCAGGTCCCTGCTGAGGCCCAGTCCTCACCCTCATCTAGTTTCCATCCCCCTTGAGATCCAATAAGAAAGGGACTGATTTTCTTAGCTTTCCCGCCATCTAAGAATTGGGCTGATCAAAGGAAATCTTTTTCATCCTTGGCCTAGACTGCACCCCTGTTACTTTCCCTTTCAGAAGGGGAGCTCTTGGACCCATTTGATCTTCCTTTCCAGGTAGATGACATCATTATATGATACTGTTTGCCTCTCTTTAATCTCTCTCATTCACTCACCCTTACCACCTAGTCCCTGCCTAGTGTTTTAGCCTTACGCAAAGTCTTGCAATGCACGTAACGTATTTGGGAAATTGTCTCAGGAAATAGAAGAAAAAGAGGAGCAGAATGGGGAAGCAGGGAAAGCTAGGCAATGAGGATTATAAGTTGTCCCTTGGTACATGATCCCATAGACCTTCGGAAGAACCTTATAAAATGTGTCTTAGAACTGTCCTCCCAGAGGAAAACTGAAGGGAGCCTCTGCTAGTTGGCTTTCATCCCATTGGTCAAGGGTGACGCCACAGGTATTGACTCAGGTGGCACCTGAGTGCATGTCAAGTATGTGCAACCAACACGAAGGCATCAGAAAAGCTCTGGAGCTAGAAGCAAGATGTGAGGGGAGGTACTGGCAAGTTGAAGTGCACAAAATTATTTCGAGCTTGTGCAGACCTGGTAGCCTTGCTAGCAGATAGATTAGGAGGTGGAGGGGACAGAAATTGACATGGCTCAGAAGAGGTGGCCAACACATCTCATCCATGCCAGGGCCTGCTGGTGGGCCTGGGAGAGGAGCGGCCCTCCAGTGTCCTGATGTGGGTGCTAGCTGTGCAAAGGAAGCACCCATTCCGGTCTATTCCTTCCGCCATAGGTTTTCCCGGCAGCACCCCCACTGACAGCCCAGTAATCCCGTGGCTAGGTTAGATGTGCCGGACTCTGAGAGCCAGAATGAGAAAACCCATTGTAGGCTCATACCTAGTCCCGTCTTTCAACTACCTTTGTCCATCATAAATATTTTGTCCTTCATCAGCCTGAATTCATCAAATTTCTCTCAAATTTTTTCAGGATTCAGATGAAGCAAGAAGTGCTCTTGCCTTGGCCAAGGGGCTCAGTTGGTTGCAGCATCACCCCATACACCAAAAGTCTGTGAGTTCAATCCCCAGTCAGGTTACATACATGGGTTGCGGGTTCCATCCCCAGTCAGGATACGTGCAGGGGCAGTCAACTGATGCTTCTCTCTCAAATGGATATTTCTCTCTCTCTATTTCTCTCTGTTTCTCTCTGTCTGTCTCTCTCTCTCCCAGCCCCCTTCTTCTCTCTCTAAAACCAATAAACATGTCCTTGGTGAAGATTTTTTTTTTAACTTCTTTATTGGGCCTCACAGCCTAGGACAGTGAGCATGGGCTGGAGAGGGGAGTACAGGCTGGATTTCTGCCCCCAGCCACTGCCTCTGCTTGGCCAGGGCATGAGTAGCATCACCGGTACTTGATGGCCTGCATAAGAAGCGAAGGGAAGAGAAAGAGCCTGCAGGTAACTCACAGAACCACAAGGGCGCTGGTGATCACAGCAGGCATTGCTCCGGTGGTGTTCTGAGACCCCAGGCTAACTAACACATTGCATTAACACACCATTTAAGTGAGCTTGCACCATAAGGCAGTACTAAAGAAAGCAAAGTTGGAGAATTATCTTATCAGTAACCTTAGGGGAAAACAATGAGTGATATGTATGTGCAACCTTTTTCCCTCCTGGCTTTCCTGGAGGAAGGATGTTAAGAGAACAGCTGAGTCAAGACCACCTTTGTGGTTTCTATGGAAATGGTGGGGGGTGGGTACACAATGGAGGAACAGAAGATTCACTGTGGAATTGAGAACCTCGGATGGGAAGGAGAAAAACAGAACTGGACCAAGGGAGCCTGTTTAGACCAACGTGGCTGCTCTTGGGAGCTGGAATGGGAGTCAGGGTGCAGAGTACTCCGGAGCACCTGCTTGAATGGGAGTCAGGGTGAAGGGCACTCACACGGAGCACCCACTCCTTGTGGGAGACAGGGACAGAGGGTGCTGACTTTCTGGAGTTTCATGGGCCTTGTGCATGTCACCCCCTCTGTGGGGTGGCCAAATTTAGCAAGAAAAAATTCAGGCTGCCCGGTTAAAGTTGAATTTCTGATAAACAATGAGTAATGTTATATGTAAGTATATCCCAGATATTGTAAGGGGTGTATTTATACTATGTCTGCAGTGGTTTTACACTAAAAAGAGTATTCATTGTTTATCTGAAATTGACATTGAGTTAGGCATTCTGTATTTTATCTGGAAGCCCCACTTATCTGTCATTTTCTTAAGAGAATGTAAGAGAATGTGGTAAATATATATATTTATCTATTTATATATATTTGTTTGAACTAGACACTCATTTGAACTACATGCAGAATTAAGTCCACAGGGCAGCTTGATGTGAGGCTGGACACTGAATTTTTGTAGTGAGGGGAAGAGTGAAATGGACGCCACGTGGTTGTCATCAGAAAAAGGGAGAGGACAGCGGACGGGGAAGCTACTCGGAGAGCTGGAAGGGGGCGAGCCCCCAGTGCAGGAGGGAGAGCCAACTTCACACACGGGGCAGCCGGCCCTTCCCAAACACAAGAGCAGGGAAGGATGGATAGATACTCAAATAAATTTGCACGTGTAATCGTTAGAAGTTTTGTCTACAGCATTAATTCCTCATCAGCAGAGGCTGTGTTCTTCGCCAAATGCCTGCCATTTAGTCGGCACTCAGTAACCACGTGTCGGCACTCAATAACCACGTGCTAAACTAAACGGGCCATCTTTTCGTTGACTGCAGGGGTGGGGGGTACACTTCAGGTTGGGATGAGGCAAGAGACGAAGGCTGGGAATTGCCATCCAGGGAAACTGGAGAGCGGCCTGATGGAGAACACGCCGAAGGCTTCCCCCCTGCCTGCCAGTTGAGGGGACCCGCACGTGACCAGTCATAGGAAGTGACAACACTGTCTGACAAGTGCCTTCGCTGTGGTGTGCGCCTCCCAGGCTTCCCAAATCCTGGGGGTGTAATTCCCACCACCAACTTGCACAAGTTCCCATTTTCCCATGACGGGACGTTTTCACAAAGGTGGGACTTTTCCAAATGAATCCCTATAACTCTTATTTTCCATCTCTGAAAGCAGTGCTTCCAAAGGAAGTCACGCCATGTGACAATCAAGTGTTTTGAAAACAACACTTAGGGGACTTCCTACTTCGTTAGCTCTTGACAGTGACCCAACTGTGAGCAAAGGGAGTGTGAAGCACAGACCCAAGAAAAATAATCAACTGTTTTATTTTCCAGAAGGCACAGAGAGAGTCTTTCAAGTATAATGAGCAGATCTAAGGACCAGAAGGATGGATACTTCAAGCCTGGGACAGGCCTCAATACTTTAGTCCGCACACTTGCAGTATTTCCTCAACTAAGTCAAGAGGACTTCATTACCGGAGACATAAACCGAGAGAGAACTGGTCTTTTTAAAAATCCTGTAAGTCTCATCAAAAGCTATTAAGAAATTAGGCAAGCCACAGTTTGGGGGAAACATCCGCAATGCCTATACCTGACAAAGTGTTTGTATGTAGAACGCACAAAGAACTACAACCCAAAGCTAGGGTTAAATAAATGGGCAAAATATTTGTACAGGCACCTCACTGAAGATGATTTATAAATGGCCAAGGAGCACATAACAAAGTGCTCAACATCATTAGTCATCAGAGAAATGTAAATTAAAACACAAAGACATACCACTTCACACCCACTAGGATGAGTAAATACGAAGGACTGACTACACCTAATGTTGACCAAGATGAGGAGCCACCAGGACCCTCCTACGCTGCTGGTGGGGAAGCAAAATGCCACAGCCACTTTGGGGAAAGTGCCAGGCTCATAAAAAGTTAAACATGTACCTACCCGGTGATCCAACAAGTCCTCTCCAAAGTGTTTATCCAAGGGAAGTGAAAACATGCCCACAAGAAGCCTTGTACAGGAGTGCTGAGAGCAGTGTTAAACATGACAGCTAACCGCAGGATGTCTGTCAAGAGGAGAAAGTGGAAAAAACCATGGCGCGTGCACACATCGAAACATCACGCAGCATCAAAAAGGAGCAAACTGCGAATGCACCTGAGAACACAGGGTCTACCTGAAAAGCACTACTCTGAGTCAGTGAAGCCAGGCCCCGCCCCCCCAAAACAGGGGCCCGTAACTACATGGGCCAGTACATGCAGTAACAAAAATCAAAACAGTGGCTGTTCCTCTGGTGGGGGAAACTTTCTGGAGCACTAGAAATGTTTCGCTTCTTGATAGGGTTATGAGTTACATTGGTCAAAATGAATTAAAGTGACTGACTTGAGCATGTTGCTCTATGTAAGGTATGCATCAACAATGGTGCTTTATTTTACAATAAACCTTGCACGTGGAGATAATCACAGGTTCATTCACATGCGGTTGTAAGAGGTGAAGCAGAGAGATCCCAT
The DNA here is from genome assembly GCA_004027475.1 of Anoura caudifer. Taxonomy (NCBI): domain Eukaryota; kingdom Metazoa; phylum Chordata; class Mammalia; order Chiroptera; family Phyllostomidae; genus Anoura; species Anoura caudifer. Next base: position 125,676 of record PVKU01004395.1, read on the forward strand.
GTATCCTTTACCTGGCTCCTCTCCATGACAATGCCTTGCAAAACTATAGTGCAATGTACGGTATAGTATAGAACTATGGCCTCTCCTCCAGCCACCTTGCTGCCTATGTCTTGGTGAGAGCCCTGGGAGATCGGGTCCAAAATAACATGGAACGTCCATGGGGCCAAACCTTGGTGTCTGTGGAATCCCAGTAAACCCCTCCTCTGATAGCCACAAGCCCCAATTTTAGCACAGGTTGATCTGCTCTCTGGTTCTCTCAATCTCTCAAAAAAAAGTCCCCAGGCCTGCACCCTAGGCTGGCAGCACCCTCTCCGTTTCCACGCTACTTGGAGACCGCATTCCACAGTGTTTGTGTTGGTGGGGTGGGGAGGCAAAGTCCAGCTTCCCAAAGGGAGGCTTACTCAGAGAACGCACAGATTGACAGTTAGGAGTCAGCGTGCGGTTGCCTTGTTCCGTGCAGGTTTTCAACCTTGTGAGTAATGCTGAGAGCAGGAAATAGTCGATATTATGAGCTGCTATCATCTGAGGTGTGTGTACATCGCTGAGTCTTATTTGGAGAGTTGAGAGAAAAAGTTTTCTAGGGCTAGGACCCCAAAGGGAGCTTCTGAAGTAGGGAAGGAAAGAGGTTCTTTGGTGGGGGGGGGGCAGTATTCAAATCACAGAGTAAATGCAGGGTCACTAAGCAGTTTAATTAATGTACTGCTTATTAGAGATAAATATAAAATATTGGACACATCCACTTATAAAATAAAGTAAGATTCAAAACAGAGCACTTGATTGAATAAGTGTAAGGATACTAAAAATTCTGTAGCATACCAGACAAGAGTGTAAGGGGCTCAGTTCAATGTGGGGGGTCTAAGTGGAAGCATGAAAGGGGTGGGGGCGGAGAAGGAAGCAGCTCTGAGAACTAGAAAAGAGGAAATCGACAGGTGCCCACAAGCTCCAGGGGGGTTCTGGGAGGGAGGGACCATGTCCCCTAGGTCCCTCGGACTGACATCAAATTACTAGTCCTCTTGTTACCAAACGGACGGGGGTGGGGGTGGACGAGATTACTGAATGCACCCCCACCTTCTCCCAGAGTCCCCCTGTACTCTATGTTCACCTTGCTCGCGCTGCCAGGGGATTACTGTTCTCAATGCCAGAGAAGGAAAGGAATTATTCAGTCAAAAGTTATACAGACTTAAGAGTAATGACTTAATGTCTTCATTAAAATCCCAAAGTCCCTTAGGATACCCACAAATGCACACAGTCCTTCCTTCCCCCTTTGCCTGGTCCAGGGTACCATATCTCAGGAAAAGAAATAGAAGTCCATGGCTCAAGTAGCCCCCGGTTCTTTCCAATAGTCTGTGCTCGGCTGGCAGGCCTCCCTTGGTTCCCAGCACCATTAGCTGTGTCGCTGGGATCTCCAGTTCTAAATCCAAACCCACGCGGCACTTCTGGCCCACCAGCAAGAGTCCTTTTACCCCTTTCCTTCCCGAAGCATCTCTCCCGCATTCTTCCAAACTATTAAGACAGAGCTCTGCATCGCTGCTACATCTTGCTTTCCCAGCTTCCTAAGCTGCATGGCAAAGGGACCCCAAAGCCGAGTAGTTCTCCCTTTCTACCCAAAGCTGCGTGGTCCCCTCCTAGCATGGCTGCTGTGCCTGGGTTTAAATCCCAGCACCAATCTTCCTCTGCAGCCCCATTTCCGACTCCTCCCACAATCAGCTACACCTGCCAGCATTCCCATATTTTTCCAGCTTTTCTGGGCTGCCATAGTAAATCTGGGGAGGTGTGGCCCCACAGCATGGAGCCAATCATCTCCAAGCTCCCACACAGGTGCTGTAACCAGGGGGGAGTTGCCTCCCAGTTACTTCATGGATCAAAGTCACTCCCATTTCCCTGGCTCAAAGCATGGCCACAGCTGTTTAACATATCCATGAAACCAGTTAAAAGTTATTGATATGTTAAATGACCATGCCAGAGGTTATCTGCAAAGCTGTTGCTGTACAAAACAGTTCTCAGTGGCCCTGCTTCATGTGTTCCATCCCCCAGTTCAGACTTGTGGGGATGAGGACATCCTATACATGCTTTTTAATATTTCCTGGACACCCTGAGTTCTGGACCCCATTACAAATCCTTATTTGGGGCACCCCCTGGCTATACCCTGTTACACTCTTTCTTTGGCAATCTTGAGAAAACCCTCTGGGCCTCATTTTTTGCGCTTGCACATCAGGCAAGTGGAGCAAGTGAGTTTCTGAAGTCCCTTCCTCATCCTGGTATCTCCCCCGACCTCTGAGGCCTTGTACTGCCCGCCCCCAGGGAGTGTGGCTGTGGCTCAGATGATGACCTACCCCGGAACTTGTGCTGCAGCTTGTTTTGCTAAATGCCTAATTTGCTTGTGTATTTTTCTGCCCTTTCAGTATACTTTGTAATTTAATGTATGCTTGCTGGTGATTTTGCTTCTAAGATCCTTTTTAGTCCCGAGTTGATGACTCTGTAGCCGAGGGCTACAGATTATAGGACCAGCCCACCGCCTCGAAGTAAGAAGACCCTGTGCCCTTTGCCAGGGAAGAGAGCCCATCAGCATCAAATCCTGAGATTGCATAACCATCCCCCACACCAATGTCAGGACACTGCTCTGCTGTCTGCCTGGTTGCCTCACAGAGACGAGGGAAACTATAATAGAGCGTGTCCTTCCAGCCACACAGCACAGTGAATAGAGACAAGCTAACAGTCCCTATAGGTCATGTTTGCTCAGCTTATTGAGGATCAAGAGCTTGCAGACAGTACAAAGAGCTAAGGCTCTGAGGTGCACTGTGTTCAAACAGCGGTCCCAGGTTCCCTAAGCAGCTGCACGGAGACTTCGTGTGGCTCTCTTGCCAGGTGAGTTTCATCACGTTCTAGGTCTTGGCCTCTCAGGTTATTTACTTACTCTATTTAATGTGTGTTATTGTCAGATATCGCTAATCAGTGGCTGAGCAACAGGAAGGTAGAATCTGCCTCATGTTACTTTTGATCTTTCACAGAACCTGGGGCAAATTGGCACCCAAGGAAGCATACAAAACACCCTTGATTGATTAGTGTTACCTGAAGGAAAACACTCATTTCAAGGACAGCCAAGTTCTCATTGGAAACCATGGAGAAGCCCAGGTGACAACCAGGACTTAAAATTGATTGGCACCCCAGTCTTAACCTGAGGTCCGAATGCCCTCTCTCTCTACCTGCAGCCTCACTATGTGCCCCTCGGGCATGCTGGGTAGACTCCAGGACTTCTGAGTAAGAAATCTTGTTTCTCAGAGCTCGCTGATCCATTTTTCTGAAGTGCACCCTTCAATCATAATAAGAACTGCAAGCGTGAGTCTAACCACAACCTTGACCCCTCTACAGAAACACAAGTGGGCAAGAAAAAGTCAGTTTCTTTAGGATCTGAACTCCTGTACTACTTGTAGTCACGGTTGAAAATAATTTAATTTAGTAATATGTAGTTACTGATAAATTACTCTTCATCACTTAATTTCTTAGCATGGTGGTTGATTCTCACATGTTGATCCATCCTTGCATTCCTACAGTAAATCGTAATTGGCCGTGATGCACAATCCTCTTAGAATGCTGTGAAATCCAGTTTGCTGGTGTGTTATGAGGATTTTTGTATAAATTTTAGAAGGGAGATTGGTCTGTAGTTTTCTTTTTAAAGTGTCTCTTGTCTTTGATGACACAGTAATGCTGCCCCGTAGAATGAGTTAGGAAATGCTTCCTCCTCTTCGATTTCTGGGAAAAGTTTCAGAAGGATGGGTGTCAAGCTTTTTACTCTCTGGCAGAATTCACCAGTAAGGCCACCTGGCCCAGGGCTTCTGTTTGTTGGGAGAAAGACCACATTCCTGTTCGTCTTCAGAAGAATGGGACCCATCCAGGTCCTGTCTGTACAAAGTCAGACTCTTTGCCTGGATCTGCCCTCTCTCAATAACTTTCAGAACCCAGGCTGTTTGCCCAGTTGGGGTATGATGAGAGGTGGTCAGCCTTGCTCTGTTTTAAAGAGGAAAAACCAGAAATTTATTCCGTCTCCAGGAAGGGTACTATTGGGTCGCTGTTTCAGCCATTGCCATACAGTGTCACTGGCGGTATGGCCTGGAACGTGCTCAACTTGGTGGACAGCACCTGCAAGGCCAGTCTGCGCCCTGCTCAAGAACAGCTGACAACTGCTTAGTAAAGCCTTGCACAGTCTTTGGCTGACATCTAAAATTTTATCAGTAATATCGACAGTTAAAAGGATGCAATTTATTTCCTATTATGAATAATGCAATTTTAAAATAAAACTGTTACATCACTCTTTTAAATGCATCCAATGGAATCTAACCATATGACACCCACTATCATCCATTTTAAAAAATCTTTTCCAGTTTTATTGAAAAATAATTGACACATGTCACTGTATACATTTAAAGCATCCGGCATGATGGTTTGCTTTAAAGAGATTGTGAAATGATATCATCCATTTTTTAAATGCATGGACAATCCCTTTTATTTTACATCATTCCTTTTTACATGGAAATTATATTTCCATTCCACTTCCTCCAAAGAATTTTACTCTAGCTCTGTATTTTTCTATTTTAAAATCTCTCGCTGATAACTTTTTCATCCTTCTCACCAATGAAAATATATATATAATTTTAAAATATGAAATGTTTGTATTTCTCACGACCATGTTGCTCTAAATGTTTAAAAGGTCTCTTTTAGATCGAGTTATTACTACCCTTATTGTCAGGATAAAATTGAAAAATATAATAAATACATTAAAATTTTACCATTATTAAATGGAGATAACTGTACTTGAACAACAGTAAAAAATGTAAAAAATAAAAAATAATAATAAAATAAAAGCAAATAAAATTTTACCATTATTAAACACAAAACCTAATGTTTTTATTAGAGCAATATCTCTTAACAAGATGAATCATTAAAAATTTTTTCTGTGCTTAAGATAAAAATACATACTCCTAAATATTCATGAGTTCTTCATCTAGCATGGAATCTTGGACTTTGTTGATAGAAGATTGAAACAGTAATCATTTCTAGGGATAAATAACATGAAGAGTAACTTTCATAGGAGTAAATATTCATGATGAAATTTGATGAGATTGATTTTATGTTTTAATTAACAAATGCATGCTAAATCTGAAAGAAATTTCATAAGCTTTATCCAATGCATGTTGAAAATATATAACCTGATAAAACATTCCAATTAGCTTGGTATTTTCTTATATCCACAGTAAGTATCAGGAATAGCAGGGAAAAAATGATCGCATGTAAATTCATGGGTAGAAACATCATAGTCAGGGTTCAGTAGCTCTTGTCGATTTTTTCTGCGCTGGTCTCCAGGAGACCACAATTTCAACAGCAGTCTAAGCTTCAAGGAAGCTGTGCTGTTATTGAAAAGTTGTCTTTACTCCAACCACCGCTGCTTTAATTTTTATGTGTTCTTATTCGGAACAACTCATGCTGAGCTCAAATGCTTTCCTTCGACATTCCATTCTCCAGTTCCAGGATTCACTATAAAACAGAGGGAAGCAGGGACCCCTACAACCTACAATGTCTTGATTAACCAGTCACTGAGATATTGTGTCTGCTACTCCAGGGCAGGTCACTTCAGTAAGGTTCAAGGTAGGTGAGGTTTGCTTTTCTTTTGTGAAATGTGGGAGAATTAGGAAACCTCCTACTATGAACACAAGGCATTTTCAGGGAAATAAAGTTTGCAGAAGAGAACACACGCATTTGAGAGTTAGAAATTTCCACCCACCTTTAGCATTACTCTAATCTGAAGAGCATTCTTTAGAAGGGTTAAGGTTAAGGTGAGGGTTAGGGTTAGGGTTAGGGCAAGCCTCTCTGCCCCATCATACAGTCAGCTGTGATGATTCCATGACCCACCATCCACCTCAGGGATGTCATCCTCTTTCTCCGTCTCCCTGTCTCTCTCTGTCCCCCTCTCTTCTACACTGTCTCACAGTCTCTCTTTCTCTCTCTGTTTCCCTCTCTTCTTCCCTTCTTATTTCCCTCTCTCTTTCTTTCCCCCCCCCCAGCCTCCCTCCTCTCTCCTTCCTCATTGTTTTCTCCCCCACCGCCCTCTCCCTCTCTTTCTCCTTAATCACACACGCACGCCATCTGACCAAGAAGGCTGGCTCAGAAGTGGCCCATCAGTAATCACATCTTGCCTTTGGAACTAGCCCTCCTGCAAGGCTTTGGGATGGGCTACTCTTGTGACATGCCAATTTCCTGTGTTGTCCTTTTTATCTTTGCCCTTGAAACTAGGACCTCTATGAGGCCTCTATGGACTCTCCATTACTGCCACCAGAAGTGATCATTCCAAAAAAAAAAAAACAATGGAGAAACCAGAGTGTAGCTCATCCTGAGCTCATTTCATGAGGTCTAGGGTGGATACGCACCACAAGAGACATGACCTCAGTCACCCTGTACCATTTTGGCTGGTCATCCAAGGCCACTAATGTCCCACCTACTGCAAGCTCCATGGTCTTCCCATTTGCTGCCCCAGGGTGATGGACGGTCCTAATACCAGCCATCTTGCCCCATCACCCTCAATAGATAATTGTGAACAAGTACACTCTGGTGTCCACGGATTTCCCAGCTTCTGGGCTGTGCAGGCTTATTCATGATCACATGGATACAAATATAGGGCTTATAGTTGTGGAAAAATAGCTGAATGCTTTCTCCTCAACCTGTTCAAAGTGATGAGTGTGGCTAACGGGACTGCCGATTACAATGGGTTGAATAGTACCCCTCAAAAGTTCAGAATCTCAGAATGTGACCTTATTGGAAAACACGGCACAGACATAATCAGGTAAGATGAGGTGACAGTGGGTTTGGGTGGGTCCTAGTGCAATGACTGCTGCCCTGACAAGAAGAGACACCCGGGAAGGTCATGTGAAAACACTGACAGAGCTTGAACGCACAAGCCAAGGAACACTAGGAACCCGCAGAAGCTGGAAGACGCAAGGAGGGACCCTCTCCTAGAGGCTTCAGAGGGGCATGGGCCTGAGGATACCTTGAGTTTAGACGTCTAGTTTCCAGAAGCGTGAGGAAATGAATTTCAGTCACAGTAAGCTCCAGTTTGGGTACCTTACGATCACTGTCCTGTTTGCGAGTGGAGGATGAGTCCCCTCTTACACTCTCCTGTCCACGTTTCTGAATTATGACCACAGAAGGAGTCTAGTCCTTCAGCAACTTAGAGGAATACTTTTACAAAAGTAAAGATAAGCATCATAAGAATAATATTGTAAATCAAAACGAATATTGACTGAGTATTCAGTTTAATGCCCTGGGCTTCAAAAACAATTCTTTCGTACAAAGTACAACTCATTCACATGGTTTCTTAAGTGGTCCTCATGAGGTAGATGAAACATCACTGAGGCAGTTTCAAAATAGGAGTTTGTTGTGCAGTAACGGATAGTGACTGATACGTGTGGGGGTGGCTTTTATTAGGCTTGGGTCACCGGAAGACTGAAGGAAGTGATAACTTCTCCTGAAAGTCTGGGCAATGCAAATTAAGGGCAGGACTATTTCCAGGAACAGAGAGGCTGGTTTCAGAAGTGATCTGATGGGAAGTGCATGGTGATCAAATGGGCTCAGCAGTCTGGCTCGGAGAATCAAGCTTAGCAAATTCTCTCTCCCCAGAAGTAAAGGAACCTGGCAGACCTCCCTTGTCAGCAAGTCCCTGCTCTGACACTGTGAGAGAGACCACTCGCTTAGCCCACCACTAAGTCATGGAAAATAACCCAGAGCCCACCGCATAGAAAATGGATTACTGGAGAAGCCTTAACAATGTGATGTGCAAACATGTAACTATTTCATAATTCAAAACAAACCTTTGAGAAGCATTCATGAAATGTAGGCAGCTAACAATCAGTTATCCCTGGTTACTGCTAGATTTGGTGCATAGAGAAAAATCTCTTTCTATTGCAAAGATACACACATGGAACATTTACAGAGCCCCTTAACAGAAGAGATGCCTCTTGGGGCCCATAGGAGGTTGAGAAGAGTGAAGGGTAGAACTGGGGAAGCAAAATAAGATTCCCAGCACACACACATACCCTTTGTAATCAGATTTCTTTTCCTCTCTGGAACTTTGCATCTCTGTTGGCATTCCACAGACAGGGATCAACGATAATTATATGGCCTTTCTATAAAAAGCATATTCAAATAGATAAGGAAATATCATGGAGCCAGTAAACTAAAGGGCAAAAAAAATGGACTTTTTTTTAACAAAGGAAGAGATTCAACTAGAATGCAGATGTAAAATAAAGCCAAGAATGGATTTCAATTTTTGCCCTCCCAAAAATCAAACTTTTGAAGTCCCCTAGAATACTGGAAGCAGTTAGGGTGAAGAGGAAAACCGCAAAAGGGTAAGGAAGCGACGGAAACCTTAGTGAATGTCAGGAGTCACATAGTTGATGTCAGGCAGGCGGTACCATGGTGATCCAGCTGTATGTCAGGAAACAAAATAGGGCACTGTTTTGCCCTATTTCGAGAAAGACACGTGGCTAGACAAAGCAGTGGGGACGAGAGGAAGAGAAGACCGTGCATTCTGGCTTCACGGTACGAAAATGAGGGAGAGAGAAGCTGCCCTTGAGAAAAAATGACGGGATGTGTCATCCTGGGGAAAATCCATATTCCAGATAGAGCAAGGCGGAAGAAGGACAGTTCTTGGAAATGGGAGAGCCTACACTGGCGTTTCTAGATAACAGAACAAGAATGCCAAGATGATTCAGAGAGGGAGTTATAAAAAAACACCAGAGGCAGGTTTGGATTTAGTTGAAAGTACGAAGTAGGATGACTGTCTGGGTGGTGGTGGAGGTGCGGGGGTGGGGGAGAGGTGCAGGAAGCATGACTCTGTCTCAGTCTTCTATAACATACCTACATAGGAGACCAATTCCCTATCAGCTTCTTACATCTTACTGGAGTCGGTTTCCTCGGCGAAAATTAAAGCAAGTTAATTAACCCTGTCCTCACGTTATTCAACGTGTCCATATCTATAGCTCTGTCTGTATCTGTAGAGATTCTTGGGAACACAGTAAATGGCAGACAAATCTATTATTTGGTGCTTGATGAATCTTCTCCACTCATGGGTAGTCCTGCAGACCGGCACAGCCACATTCTTAGTAAAAAGGAAAAAAGAAAATGTCCCCTATAATTTACAACAATGCTGTCAAATCTTTACACCCTTCACAACTTCAGGAAATATTTCTTAACCAACCAACAAACATATTCGAAATAGCAGGTTAGCACCCGAAACTGTAATTTCCTCTAGGGTGTTATTGGGTTCCTGGATTCCTGTCTGTATATATTTCAAAAATACCCAAAGACGTAAGTTGGCAGGTATTCACAGGCAAAAACTTCCAAGAATTGCTGCGTCTTCTGTGACACTAAGGTCAGGGTGTCATAATCCTGTCTCTTACAGGCCAGGAGCACTTTTCAAGCACAGGAAAAAGTGAGAAGCGGTTGGCTATTTGAGCTAACCCAACTCTACGGTTAAACAAACCATGGGTCCTTATGCACAGGTGCCTTTTCTGCAGATGCGACCTCTGCGTGAGGAATCTCCATAGCTGAGTCTCAGGAGACGTCAACACTAGTCAGAGGTGCCCTTGGAGGCCAGTGCATCCCACCTCGTCACACTGCTCCTTCCGGAGTGTCCAGGCTGCACTACTTGATTCTGTCCCGTGGGAGTCAGGTCCCCCCTTTCTGAGCCCAAATAAATGCACCCTGCTCTTGCTCCAGGAACTTCAGTGCTGTCTGGTGATGGTGGCCTGTGATACAACCCTGACTGAACACTCATATTCTTCAGGCTTGAAATTTTTTATTTCTTGTCCTTTTCTTCTATCTTTGGACTTACTCCTTAATTGAAATTCCACTCCTCTACAAAGCCCCTCTCACCCTACCCAGTCTCAACTCAGGGATCATTCACGTGACAGTGTCATTCGGGGATCACTGTGCCCACCTGGACAGAGGACACCTAAGAACAGCAAAGGTGGGGGCGGGGTGGAGAAATCAAGCAGTTTTACAAAGGTCCTTTTCTCTCCCTGCCTCCTACCTTCACCCTCTCTGCCTCTGGGACCCTGTTGTGGGTGAATCTTCCCATGAATTCCTCTCTCTCTCTCTCTCATTTTTACATTTTCTTACTTTAATTTTTTTTCAATTGCAGCTTGCATTCAATATTATTTTGTATTAGTTTCAGGTGTACAGCATATTGGTTAGGTAATCAAATACTTTACAAAGTGTTTCCCCTGATGTTTCCAGTAACCACCTGGCCCCATACATAGTTATTATAATATTATTGACTGTATTCCCTGTGCTGTACTTTACGTCTCCATGTTTTTAACTTCCAGTCTGTACATCTCAATTCCTCACCTTTTTTACCCAGTTCCGTAAACCTCTTCCCCTCTGGCAACCATCAGTCTGTCCTCTGTATCTATATGAGTCTGCTTGTGTTTCCTTTGTATGTTTATACTGTTCTTTAGATTCCACATATAAGTGAGATCATATGGTGCTTGTCTTTCTCTGAGAGCCTTTCTTCACTTAACACCCTCGAGGTCCAGCCATGCTGTCTCGATGGCAGCGTTCCTGATATGCTGGGACTGGACACCCTGCTCACAGCTGATGCCTGGGGAACCCACAGCAGGCACGCATGTTGGAGGGAGGAAGAAAGATCAGGACCCTCGTACACGTCCCCACCCCACTCTGGTGGGACTGTAAGGCAGTCTTACACTATGATCACATGATGGCATCTGGTAATAATGACAATTTTTTAAATAAATAAAAATTAAAAAACCCAAACTCAGAGATAATGGAGAACAAATTGGAAGTTGCCAGAGGTGGGGCATAGGGGTGGGCAAAGGGATGAAGGTGACCAAGGGTGTAAACTCCCAGTTATAAGAAAAATGTAGTCCTATCAGAATCAGTGTTTCCTGAATGTGTCCCGGGGACAGCTAGCCTAGTAAGAACTTAAATCTTGTAAAAGGTGTGAAACGCATGGAAAGTTCCACGTGCCTTATCTCCTTGGCAAGGTACAATGAACATCAGGATGGGGGGGCTCTGACAAGTCCCATCAGGAAAGAGCTTGTTTAACTCTGTGTGACTCGGGAGTTTGACCTCAGAAGTATCCCAAACTCTTTTCTCCCTCCCATCTCTTGACATTTCATTAAACAGTAGTTCTGTCTCAAAGAAAGAGAGAGAGAAAGAGAAAGAGAGAAAGAAAGAAAGAAAGAAAGAAAGAGAGAGAGAGAGAGAGAGAGAGAGAGAAAGGAAGGAAGGAAGGAAGGAAGGAAGGAAGGAAGGAAGGAAGGAAGGAAGGAAGGAAGGAAGGAAGGAAGGAAGGGAGGGAAGGGCAGGCCTGAGATATCATGAACAGCTTGATGAGTACAGTTAATAACACTACATGGTGTATTTGAAAGGTGCTAAGAGAGTACATCTTACAAGTTCTCACTACAGGAAAAATTGTAACTCTGGGGTAATGGATGTGAACTAAATTTATTGCGGCAATGGAGTAGAAAGCTGGGAAAATTCCTTGGCAATGGGGATGGGGAAACTGAGACAGACAGCTGAGCAAACTGGTCAGGCAATTCACAGCCAGAGACAGGTCACCAGGGTGGGAGGCCCCAGGTACTTAGCAAGGGGCGACACTGGTGTCCGACCTCACCCCCAGGGTGGCGGTCCTCCCCTGGCATATTGCTGGTCACGTGGTGCGCACCCCCTGACCTTTTGCATCACGGGCCGTGCGGTTCCGACTCTCCCTTGCCCTTTCTTGCCTGGAGACAACATCTAGGCCTCAGCTGTTACTTCAGCTCCAGGAGCAGAAAAGCAGCAAAACCAGGCGGGCAATGCCAGGACCAGCGGTGAGGACTAGTGACCGCCCCCCACCCCCAGCTGACCAATCAGCAGAGACCCTGACCCTGAAAGGACACACCTGGGAGAGCTGATGCATATTCTATTGTGATCTCCCCTGAGACCTGCCCTAAAACCCCACCTTTGGAAAGCAGATAAAACCCCTCAAGACAAAGAAGCCAGCATTTCACCCTCCTTGGGGTACACCCACTCCAACCTCTTATTAGAGTGAATTTTCCTTCTCTTACACTTGAGACTTGCAACAAGGGGAGCGGTGGGCAGCTGCGGCTCATCCCGGGCTAATCCCCTTGAACCTGTCTAAGTCCCCCTTTTTTCTGATGTCCCAGTGAGTTAACAGCCACCCTGCCTTGGCTCACCTCTTTCGTATAACATTTCTAGAGAGCAAAGCAGCCCCGCCTAGGCTCTCTCCTGTTGTTTCGTCTATGCTGAGCCCTTCCTTCTCTCACTGCCCCCAGCTCTAAAGAGCATGCTCTCAAAATCACCTGGACTCGTGTTGTGAAATCTTTCCCACACTAAGTCGAGAACCCACACACCGCAGCTGGCCCTGCCCCTCCGGTGACAACAATCGTTTTGTAATGTGTACATATAGCAAACCTTTGTGTGTGATTACCTCAAACCAATGCAACGTTATAAATCAGTTATATCTCAATTTTTTAAAAGAACACGAACAAAGAAATTTGTGCGCAAGAGCTCATAGGAGCATTATCCGCAATATCCAAAATGTGGACACAACAAAAATGTCCACTGATTCATGAATGGTTAAAAAAATTGTGTTATGTCCTACGAAGGAATATTATTCAGCCGTAAAAAGAAAAGAACCACTAATACATGCTACAACGTGGGTGGACCTTGAAAATATACTAAATGAAAGCTGCCTGATCCAAAAGGCCACATACTATGCAGTTTGTATAAAATGTCCAGAATAGATGAATTCAAGATTTGGGAGGATAAGTGTGTGCCGGGTTTCTGTGAAGAGTGATAAAATCGTCCTGGAATTTGATCATGTGATGCTTGCACAACCTTGTGAATATACTAAAAAACAGTGAGTTGCACATTTTTTAAAGGCGAGCTTTATGCTATATGAACGATGTCTCAAAAAGTGGGTCCACAGGACAGACACCACTACCCCCGTGGGATGTGGGCTGGAGGCCTGGAATGGCAGCCAGGCCTCGGGCACAGTGTGCTCTGGGGAAAAACAATTTCCTTTTTCGTTCCCTTCCCTCTCAAAGTCACTCATTCCTTTTCGGAAACACAAGGGAATAAATACCTCATTTGAAGCCCCAGGTCTGTTCAACGTAGTGTGGGGAGTGGATACACATGCCGTTCCTGAGCCAGATTACCTGCCTGGATATCTCACCTGGGCAGTTCACCGCCCATAAAAACCTGGGCTTCTGTGCCTCAGTTCTATCATCTGTGAAATGGGTATTACAAAGAGACCTGCCTCCATGGGTTATTAAAGGCCTGAGTGGGCAAATACATAACCAAGCTCATACACATCAACAGTTTTTAATATGATTCTGCCTCTGGGGACACCATGCCCACAAAGAGAATAAGGCTCCAGTGATAATAAAATTAACCACATCATCCAATGAACAGGTTTTTCTCAGTTTCTTAGACAGGCAGGTTTTTAAGATCCATTCTCCAGCCCATGGATCTTAAGCTGGTGTGCTAAACGGTAGGGTGGCAGAGAAGTGTCATGGTCCTGGCAGCTGAAACAACTTGTTTTTCTTTCATAGCTGTATCAGAATTAACACACAAAGTGGCCTGTTTGTATCAATGGTTGTCATTGCGAGCGCACTAACCCTGGAGGTCACTGAGTTTCCCACTAACCGGGGAAAAGAGGGCAAACCTGGGATGGAATGCAGGGGTCACAGGAAGCAACTGCCTTCAGGGGAAGGCAGGGGATTGCTCCCCCCACATATTGCTCAACACCTTGTCAGAATTTGAGCTGTTTCCCCGGTTATGCACAATAACTGCCAAGGAAAGAGCTGGGTTGCCTAAGCCCTTTCACAACGTCAACTTGCAAATATAAGTTTTTGGTTGTTGGGTGTTTGAAATGGGCCTGAAAGAATTCACCACCAACAGGAGAAAGGGTTTTTTAGGGCTAGTTCTGGGTGGGCATAGCTGGGGGAAGGTAAGGAAGCTGGGACTTGAACTTTATTCTCATTGGTATCTGCAAGGCACCTGTCTGCATGTCCTACGATCCAGAAGTGCTCATGACTGCAGGCCCATGAAAAGGAAGTAGGATAGAACAGTGATCGTGTCTTTACTCATAAAGATTTCATGCTCATGGGTAAGAGCTGGTCTGGTTGAGAAACAAAGTGTTGAATTATTCACAATAGCAACTATTCAAAGGCGGGGCAGGAGAGGTGTATATATTCAGGAGTTCACCCTTCGCCACACACAGACTCCCTGCCCACCTCCTTCTTCCAGGAACACAGGTAAGTGCTCCAGCTGCTCCAGCTTAACAACATGCATCGTTTGGGGGAAATAATAGCAATCATGTGTTTTCTGTTATGCATGTATTGAAATATTTCATTCCGGATGAGGGGATTTTACTTCTGCCAGGGCAAAATGCCAACACCTTCTTCATCTTCATTTGTCCTTTAACAAATTTATTTCCCAGTAAAACAAACATGCTCTTAGGAGCATTTGTGGAAAGTGGCAACCACATAGCTTTGAAAGGAAAGGCAGAGAGGTGGCTCGGGAGAGCTGGCCTTATGTTGTCCCCATGGACCATGACTTTGGCACCTGTTATGAAGCCTTGTCTACACAGACACAGCGCAGTCAATTAGAAAGGAAAGATAAAGATGTCCTCTTACTTTCTCACAAAATTCCCAAAGTAATCATTGTGCTAGGCTGCTAATTATGGAGTTGATACATGTACCTTATAGAAGGTGTGAGAAGTAAAAAGAGCAACTTGAGTTGCCAGAATCCTAAAACCCAAATATAAGTCATTTCCTTAAGAAAAATTCATCACACACGGAAACCCTCTGCTTGGTGAAGTCGCTCTGTAATAAATCTGCTGCTTTTCCCAGGAGCGCCGGTTCACACCAACACCACCATGAAATCCTTCAGTGAAGCAAATACCAGCTTCGCGTATGACCTGTTCCAAGAGCTGAGAAAATCAGCGAAGGGAAATATCTTCTATTCTCCGCTCAGTGTCTCAGCAGCCATAGCCATGACTTACTTAGGGGCCCAAGAAAACACTGCATCAGAAATTCAGAAGGTATGTGTCAGCTTTCTCTGCGCTGACCAGCTGGGGCTGGTCGCTCTATTGGCTAGTGCACAGAGATGGCCACAGGTCTGGCTGTCCCCATGGGTAGCACAGGACCATGACTGGCCCAACTGCGTCCTTATGCCCAGACTTCCTCTGGGAGCTGGGATGAACCCCTACCATTGCCCAGCAACCAGAGGTGAGGCTTAAATGGAGAATTATGGGTAAAAGGGATGCATCGACTCAAATCCATGGGAAACATCATCACATGTGTCCTCAGAGATGAATGAATATGAATTGGATTCTTTGAAGTGGTTGGTTATAACCCAGCTTGGTTGTGTTTTTCTCAAGGAGCAAACTCTTGCACTAAAGTTTTCTTTATTCTTTTTCCTTTGTTTTGGTTTGGTTTGGGAGTTTGGTTTTGCTTTTTAGTTCAGAGTTTAGTTTTTGTTTTCTTAATTTCCTCTGATGTAGAAGATCGTTTGAGTGAAGTTTTATTGTCCCATTTGCTGTCTGTTCCAGGCTCTTCACTTTAATGAAGTCACAGGGAACACAAAAGAAGGAGCCACAGCAGTTCATGTGAGTCACTCAGCACTTGGGTCTAGAAGAAGCACCAACTATCCAAGAGAGTCATTGTTTAAACTGGGAATTTCACATCAACTGTCAAAAGTCCAGTTTTTAGGGGAAATCTTGGGCAAAATAGACTGGACGAGCAGCATTGCTTTTTATTTCATATTACGTATTTATTTATTTCATATTTTTATTTTCCTGGGGGGAGGTCAGCATAGTGACTAAGAGCATAGGTCTGCAACAACAACGCCAGCTTCACGTTTCTGCTCTGCTGTCCACACCTGGCGGCTGTTGGCAACATACAACTGCTCTGAGCCATGAATTTAGGGGCCATAAAGGGTCTGACTCTATTCATGAAACCATATTCACAACATTGCAACAGTGCCTGAATTGTAGGAGACCTTGATGGAATAGTGTTATTACTATTACAGAATAATTCTAGCAATCACAATAACATTGCTAAAAATAACAATTTTAATTAACTCCTAAGTGGGATTAGGAAAATAAAGGTATACCTAAGTATTTATGGGAAATGACTGTATGAGATGTATGGCTCATAGCCTTCATCGTTCGAAAATCTAAACTGGCAAGTGGAAGGTTCTGGATTCAGGTAAGCCTAGTTTCAAAAATTGGCTCTGCGACATTCTGTGTCCTTGGAGAAGTTATTTAGCTCTCTGTGCTTCTTGTTTTCAGCTGAATCAGACTAAAGACTCAGAGACAGAGATGTGAAGCCCTTAGTAATGCACCAGGCATACACCGTTCCTACTCCTGGGCTATGACCACTAGGAGTCAAGAGCATAGACCACAGTCAGTGGGTCTTAGGAGCTAATCCTGCCAAGCGCTGGAATAGGGCTTCATGTCAGAGCGTATTAAAATGCACAAGGTTAGCGTTCTCATACCACTGAGGGCTGTTAGAAATGCCATACAGTCTAGTCCTGAAGGAGCTGGAAAGCTAAGCTGCACTGCCGAACCCATCAAAACACAACCCTGTAGTGAAAGGGTGCTGCCTCTGTAGTTCTCGGGAGAAAAGAGCAGGAAGAAAAACTTTCTGAATGATTAAATGGAAGGGTTAGGAAGGACATTTGAGGCTCGATGCACTATCGGAGGATAACACCAGCCACCCCTGGGGCTCTGGCAGAGTTAAGGACATGGGTTTAGTGCTTCTGTTGACAGAGAATTCGGCAAGCTCACTTTTTGATGTCTGAAGGTTAAAAAGCCCGGGAACGTGCACCAGCAATTTCAAAAGCTTCTGACTGAACTAAATAAACCCACTAATGCCTATGAGCTACACCTGGCCAACAGACTCTACGCAGAAAAGAAGTTTGCATTTCTTCAGGTAAGTTTCACAGGTCTGCCATACCTCCCATCTGCATCCTGGGTCCTCTATCCCCAGTGACCAAACTGGGAACAGTGAGTCCCTTGAGCTTGGCTGACCCACCCAGGCATCATTTATGCAGGGTGTGTCTGGACCCCCACCACAGCCCTGACCCCACAGTGTCCCCAAGCTTGACAACCTGCCCGTGGAGTGTGGGTTTAGGGGTGATTTTACATACTGTGTTTGGTCATGATTATACATCATTTAATTCAGAGATACACAGTTCTTGATAAATTAATCCCCCCTTTCTTCCTTCCCACATCAAAGGAATACATGGACAATGTTAACAAATTTTACCTAGCCAGTGTGGAAACTGTTGATTTTGTAAATGCTGCAGAAGAAAACCGAAAGATGATTAATTCCTGGGTGGAAAGCCAAACAAAAGGTACAGTATGAGAGGGTCACCCATGAGAAGCCACTCTGAGTCCCCACTCAGGGTACGTGAACCGCGTGCCTGGCACTACGTGGGGTACCAGGATGGGGGGGTCCAGTGAGTTCGCAGAGAGCCTGCAGGAGGGCACTGCAGATGGAGGGATGGTCCAAGTTCATGTGGAGAGAAACAAGGGGACCCAAGAGAGCACATAGGACCAGCTACATGGAAACACAGCTGGAGACTGATGGCATCTTTGTGGACCCCAAGTCTCTGCTCAGACCCCATCTTGGGTTCGTATCTATTACTTTAAGTCAGAGGCTTAACTTCTGGATTATGATCCTTAAGGGAAAATATTAGAAAGGGAGCCCTTGTCCTTTGTTAAATGGAAAACGAAAGGCTCTCCTGTAAATTCCCTTTTGCCACCTGCCCAGCCCACTTGGCCACCCCCACAGTTTCTTCCCCAACCACAGCAGAGAGCTTGACAAGGTCCCCATCCTATGAACCCCGAACGCCCTGCCACCTGCAGTCCAGGCTGAGCCTGCAGCAATTCGACGTGGGGAAGGAAGAGGACCCCCAGGGGACAGTGGCTGACTGCCCAGAGTGTGAATTTGAGATTACCAAGCTCATGTCCTTTGTCCTCAAGAACATTCAGGCGCTATTTCCTCTGAGTAGTGAGCCTAAATTTGAAAAAATAGAAAGGAAGGAGGGAAGAAAAGAAGAAGAATAGGAGGGAAGTCAGAGGAAAGAACAGAGGAAGAAAAGGAAGAAGGAAGGGAGGGAGGGAATGTCTGTGCTGGAAGCACAGCTCCACCCAGCTCACCGGTATTCAGTGTGAGAACACTGAAGACACCCACAGAGACCCTGAGCACCTTCCGAATCATCAGAAGGGGTGCTGTCTCCTCCACGGGGAAGACTCCACCAGGCCGGGGCCATGAGAAGAGCTGTACCTTGTGGTCTTTGGCCATGGAATCCCGAATGTGGCGACTTGTGTGAATAACTAATGATACTTTAACTAACTTTCAAAACATCTTCCGGATAAACCACATGTACCTTTCATGACAGACCTTTGTTTTTCTTTCTTTTGTAGAAAAAATCAAGAACCTCTTTCCCGAAGACTCTCTTGACAGCAGCACCATGCTGGTTCTGGTGAACGCCATCTATTTCAAAGGGCAGTGGAATGAAAAATTTGATCCAAAATTAACTACGCAGGGCAAATTTTGGCTGAACAAGGTATTGCCTATAATTTATTTCCAGAACGAAACATAGCTACACATGGAATGTTCCATTTCAACACATATTTGATTAATGCACAACTGCAGGTAGAAAACAGAATTTGCCCCAGCTGTCTTTTCTTTTTGCTTTATTCAGTGAGGAACACTTAAAGAAACTCAACTCTCCAATTCACAAATGTCCCAGGCTATCTCTTAGAAAAAGGTTGAGTTTGGTTATCTCAATAATATGATCTTTTCTTCTTTAACTGACCTCTCCCTTGGCATTTGTTTGCACTAACTCACTGCTGCAGGACACGAGCAAGCCTGTGCAGATGATGAAGCAACACGGTCACTTTAGCTTCTCCGAGCTGGAGGACATGCCAGCTAAGATCCTGGAGATACCATACAAAGACAAAGACCTGAGCATGGTGTTGCTGCTGCCCAATGAAATAGATGGTCTTCAGCAGGTAAAATCTCGTGCCTTCGTTCTTCCTTCTATCACCCCTGTCCTAGTAGGGCAGCACGTGGGTGGGCTGTTCGTGGCGGCCGCAGCCACAGCTCGTGATGGGTGTCCAGTGCGGCTCAAGAACTAATGACATCGTTGCTTCTCAGCATACAGCCCATGGAGGGCCTGGCATTCTGTCATGTTCCAAAGCAAAAAATAAATGAATTAATATCTTAAGTATCACAGTGTGATATGGAGGCAGATAATTTTAACATCACAGATCCTGTTCATATTCTGCTGAAACCATGAGTGTTAGTTCAGAAAAATACATCTATACATACCTCGGCACACAGATAGAACATTTCATAACCGTAACAACCACTGTTGCATTCCAGTTTATTCATGTGAAGACACAGAAACTAACACTTTGATGTAGGTGACATGTGGAAAATATATGCAAGTTCCCATAACCGAAAGCAAGCAAAGCAGAGCACCAAAGGGTACCATTTTGCATCCTGAATCACAGTGGGTTCGTGGAGAGTAGAAAAGGAAATTTATCTTGATGTTCACTTTTCAGTTTAGAAGTTATCTACCCCTAGGAAGAGCTCAAAGTCATTTGGAGTCTCATTCTTGTGAGGGGAAAAAAAGGGAAATTTTCTCTTAGCATTGTTATAATGATTAAAGAGAATGTATAAAAATATCAATAACAACAGCTGGCATATTGAGGACATTGCAAAAATGGCCATCTGCAATTATTACAATAGCCAATGATGCTGCTGAAGTTGTAGCAATTTGCCACACTCAAACGATAATAAATTGTGTGGTGACGCTGGCCATGGGAAGCCCGCAGGGACCATCACATGGCGGATATGTGAGCAGCCGTAATGATCTTGGGCCTCCCACCCAGCGATCTTCCTCACCAGTGACATCAGGAACCCCCCTCCCGGGATCCACCCCACACTGACAAGCCCAAACAAGGCAAAAGCTTTGAGATCAAAGTAGCTCAAAATAATGAAAACATCAAAACAAGAAACAATGGTGCAGCTTTGCATTGCCAATAGTTTAGTTCAGGACTGGCACGTAGTGATTGCTTAAAAAATACTAATTACCTAAAAATATATGTTGACTATCAATTTAATGGTAGTATTATATAACAATTTAAACCTGATTAGAGAAATATATAGCTATATGGAAAATGTTCACAAATAAGTCAAGCAACAAAAAAAAGAATAAAAATAAGTTATATGTTATAAATTGTAAAAAGATGTACAAAAGGACATTAACTAGAAAAGACTATTTAAAATTGAAACGTACAGTGGACAGGTAGTTAAGAAATAGAGATGTGTAGTTCATCTTTTGCAAAATAATTTTATTTAATGGTCCTGTTGTAATACACACACACATATATATGCACATATACATATGTAGATAAATACATATACAAATATATAAAATACAGAAGATTCAGTTTATTAGACATAATATATATTGATGTATTACTGTGTATTATATAATATATAACTGAATCTCCTGTATTTATATTTGCTGTAACATTCCAATCCAAAGTTGAACGGTGTTTAGTATCCACGGAGAATCAAGTCATCTGTGACGTTTTTCATCATTACAGCTGGAAGATAAACTCACCGCTGAGAAATTAATAGAGTGGATGAGCTCCCAGAATAAGAGCATGAGAACTGTGGATTTGCACCTCCCTCGCTTCAAGGTGGAAGACAGCTACGACCTGAAGGGCGTGGTGAGTGCCCTGGGCATCGTGGACGCCTTCAGTCCGCAGGACGCCGACTTCTCCGGCATGACCGGAGGCCGGGGCCTCATGCTGTCCAAAATCGTGCACAAGTCCTTTGTGGAGGTGACCGAGGAGGGCACAGAGGCCGCAGCCGCTTCCGGCATAGAAATTGTAAAGTTATCAGCACGAGTTTATGAAAACTTCCATTGCGACCATCCTTTCCTGTTCTTCATCAAGCACAACAAAACCAACAGCATCCTCTTCTTCGGCAGAGTCTCTTCCCCTTAGACCCATCGGAGGTGGCTGCTGCGGCCTCGAGGGCACGTTCACAGAGCAAATCCAGCCCCGGTTGCAGGGAAAGGGTGGGGGCTCTTTGGTTTTCCTCCCCCACCTCCCCGGCATCACTGCGAATGGGAAGCTTGAAACATAATCTATCTCTCTCTCTCTCTCTCTCTCTCTCTCTCTCTCGTCCCCAAATGGCATGTAAATGTATTTTATTTCATTATGAGAATTCCACCTTAGGGACAAAAAGGATATTTCAAGACACTGACTTCTAAATTTAAAATAGTATGTCTGCTGTCACAAAAATTCTTCTGCTGTTCAAACGTGTTAACTTTACACCGGCACTTGTTTAAATGCAGGTGACACCTGGGACCTTTGCATGTCTTTGCATGTTTAATCTTCTTCTATTTTATGAAAGGCATTACCAATAAAATGATGACTTATTCATATTATTTGTTGCTTTTTCTTCATCAAAGATGAAAGTCAAGCCCCACAAACCGTCTCGCTGTGTAAATCAGGGTCTCCAATCACAGGCCGCAGACTATTGTGGGGTCCCTGGCCTGTTAGGAACCTGCCCTCAAGCAAAGCACACCTGAGCTCCGCTTCCTGTCTCCACTGCCCTCCCCATGCCTCCATCCACAAGCAGAACTCCTTGGGGCCCCGCCTCTGCCCCGCCTTCCACACTCCACAGTGAAGTTAGTGAAGCTCACACCTGAGCTCCAGCTCCTGTGCCCCATTTCCTATCTTCCATGAAACTGGCCCACCTGTGATGCGAAAAGATTGGTATAAATGAAAGGACATACATGAAAAGACACTACCCTCCTCTGGGAAAAACCCTCCATGTATACTCTTGTCACTCCATCAGAACAGGGCTCCATCAGAATCACGAGCACCTTATACCGACAGCACACACAGGATCAGCCACTCTGTGACAGAGGAAGGAATGTCCAGTCACTCCCTTTAAGTCACGCAGGAGCCTCTTATTCCTTCTATGGGACTCTTTTCTATTTCTACTGTAAAAGACATAAAGATCCAAGACCATATTTATCATCTGCCTCACTCTGGGTAGTGTAGTATAGGCCACTTAACAAACAATTATTCTGCACCTACTATGTACCATGCTGGATTAGGCAGTGGGTTGTAGATACAGAGAGGAAGGAAGGAAGGGAGGAAGGAAGGAAGGAAGGGAGGGAGGAAGGAAGGAAGGGAGGAAGGAAGGAAGGGAGGAAGGGAGGGAGGGAGGAAGGAAGGGAGGAAGGAAGGAAGGAAGGAAGGAAGGAAGGAAGGAAGGAAGGAAGGAAGGGAGGGAGGGAGGGAGGGAGGGAGGGAGGGAGGGAGGGAGGGAGGGAGGAAGGAAGGGAGGGAGGAAGGAAGGCTCCTGAAGGCCAGACTAGGGAAACCAAATTCAGCACACAAGCAGGCCAGAATTCAGAAAAAATGCCCTAATGTTGGCATACACATGTAAGCACCTAACATCAGTGAGGAAATAGCTAGTGGGCAGTCAGAAAACTGGAA